>JAOVYW010009417.1:0-29599 GCA_025775045.1 Hiodon tergisus
CATGCAGACCAATTTGATGCAGTGTGTGGCGTATGGTCTGAGCACTGACAGGCTGACCCCCCACCCCTTCAACCTCTGCAGCAATGCTGGCAGCACTCATATGTCTATTTCCCAAAGACAACCTCTGGATATGCTGCTTTTTAGGAACATTGTGGTTTATGAGCTGCTAATGGGACTGGGCGCTGGAGAAAGTACCTGCTAGGGGGTGGTGGGTGATAATGTCATTCCTTGTTGCTGTAGAACTAGGAGTGTAATTTGTTTGTACTGTGCGTCCTGTGTAGCGTAGGAAGAGACAAACCTCTTGTGCTGGCTGCATAGCCAGCAATGGGTAAAATGACAATTAGCTTGAATAGTTCTTAAGAGCCCAATTTTTTATTTTATTTTCTGCTTTGGTCAAGGTAGATAATTTTTCTTGATATTACCAAGTAACCAAAACTTTGTACTTCTCCAGGATCTTAGCCTGGCCAACGGGACCCCTGTGGATACATCTAGCCCAGCTTCTTCCGCTTCACTTCTGAACCGTCTGCAGCTGGAAGATGAACTGGATGGAGAAACCCGTGACCTGTTTGTTTCTGTTGATGACCCCAAGAAGCATGTCTCCACCATGGAGACCTACATTACCTACAGAGTCACCACAAAGGTTAGAGTTCAAATTAATAGTGTAAACACTAGTGGCTTTGACCACACTACTAATGTTGAAGCTCACAGTCTAAAAAAAACTAAAATTAAAAAATTTATTTTTTTATTGGGTTAAATAATTCCTGTAATATTTTGAAAATGGATTTAAATATGGTTTACACAGTTGCATTTAACTTTTTTCTTTTCTTTAAAATTATGCGTGATGAACAAGCAAGAATAACTCTTGTGATCAAACCTGGCCCATCTGGGACCAAAACCAATACCAGACATGCCAGGATTAGACCACTAGTGGTGTTCAACTTTTTCAGGAGCATAATTTTCAAATAAAATAACCAGTTATAGGGCCACAATGTAGGAAGCGATTCCTTCTCCCACGAAGGGCCTTTAAGGAGCACAACTTTTACAATTGCAGAACAAGCCAATGTTAAATATGTGCATACTTGCATTCCGTTTTCTCTTGCATGCCCAACGGTAGAGCCCCTTGTTCCCTGGTTTTATTTTCTTATTGTCTGCATTTCCACATCCTAGCAGCAGTAAGTACTCTCATTTCTTTAAAAAAAGGATAAGGACCAAACGCTTTGCTCTTGTTACACTCTAATTAACACTTATTAGTGTCTTGTTTTACACTAATAAACAAATTAATTGGACCAGACATGGTTTTTCAGGGGCAGACACTCGCTTAGGTTACACTAGACTTTAGACTTTTAACATAATGCACTTAACAAAACACAATGCCGCTCTGTCAGTTGTATGATGATCAGCTGGCCATTTGCTTTAGTTTTTTAAATTTACATTATTTTATATTAAATAAAATCCAAAATGTGAAATTAACAGAAGATATGCGGTTTCATTTTGTCAGTAACTGCTGTTTTCAGATCTACTTAACCGAATGGGAACAAAAGGATCATGCAATGATTTACACCCCTTCCCTTTTTCCTTTTTTTTTTTTTTTTACAGCCTTACTCAATATGAATGAATTTAAAACGTGCTAAGTGGGTCAAAGCACAGTTATATTGATAATTCAGATTTCCGCAGGCTGGTGCGAGCTCTGTCTATTTAAAGCCTAAGCACCTTTTTTTAATACTCTGTGGCCAGTGTGCTGCAAACTGCCTGTTCCACCTCATCCCAAAGATGCACTATTGGGTTGAGGTCTTAGGGCTGCACAGGCTACTCAAGTAAACTGAATTCACTGTCATGTTCCGGGAACCATTCTCATTATGTGGTCTGTGACATAGCCCATTATCCATGGAACTATCCATGTGACAAAATGTGAAATGTCACATTAGGGATGCACCTGGTCAGCAGCTATTCAGATACACTGTGGCCTTTAGACGTTGCTCAAAATGGTATCAAGGGACATAAATGGTGCCAGAAAAACAATCCCCACAAGATTGCACCACCTCAAACAGCCTGTACCGTTAACACCAGGCAAAAAGGGTCCATGGGCTCTGCATACCTGAATTTTGACATAGGAACCAGGATTCGTCGGATCAGGCGACCACTCCTCTAATGTTGGTGTTTGTGGACCCACTGAAGCTGCTGTTGCTTGTTTTTAGCTGATAGGGGTGGAACCTTGTGTGGTTGTTTTATCTGCAATAGTCCAGTTGTGGGTTCCGAGATGCCATTCTACACACCACTGTTGAACTGCACCGTTATTTGCCTGCTCTTGGCCCGACTATTACTTGCATGATTCTTGTCATTCTCCATTTACGCTGACTGGATGTTTTTTGTTTCTGCCTACAGGACCACCACTGACTGGATGTATTTTATTGTTTGTTTCAACCTTAGACACTGTCCTGGGTGAAAATCTCTGGAGAGTGTCCGTTTCTGAGATGCCTAGCACAGACGATCATAACACACTCTTAGGTTGCTTAGGTCATTATTTTTTCCCATTCTAAGGTTTAATCAAACAGTAACTGAATGAATAGATGCCCGTTTTCCTGCTTTATATAGCAAGCCATGGCTACGTGGCTCACCGTCAGATCTATTTTTATGAACAGGGTGATGTACCTAGTAAACTTAATCTATACAGGAAGTGGACCAGATAAATGATATTTGTGGGGGGGTTTGTCGGTTTGTGAACTAAATTGCTGACAAGCTCCTGTACTTGTTTGTTAAAATATTTCCAGCGACCAGGGCTGCATCGAGGACTCTCGCACCAGAGAGTCATTTTGTATGCATTAGGATATTAATTCATTAAACTGAGATATGGCAGTACTAGCTAACAATCATTATCAAAATGTATTATGTAGATGGATGTGGACCAAAAAAAAGCTACTTAACGATCCTAGGGTCTTATTATAAAGCAAGGGTCATTTAGTGATGCTGTAACTTTGCTGACTTTGGTTCAGGAGTCCAAAGTTCAAATATAGCTGAGAAATTTCAGTATGAATATTCTTTTTATCTCAGCTTTGTAATTAGGATGTTCCTGTTGAATCATTCCAAGCTTTCCAATCCTATTATTTTACATTGCTTTCATTTGTGTAATAACACTATTATCCACACATAAAAAATCTTGTAAAAATTCAGTTTTTCACATATCTTCCCAGCTCTGAAATGTCTGTGTGTGTGTGTGTGTGACATTGGAGCCTATAAAATTACCGTATTATTGTGAGGTAATGCCACTTGGTGACATACGGTGTTTGAATTATGTAAAACTGAATAAAGAAGGTTCCGTATATCCATCCAGCTTGTTCTTGTGAGGGTCGTAGTGCCCGGGCTTTCCCAGGCAAGCTGAGAGATACGTTACAGCGTGTCTTGGGTCGGCCTCAAAGAGCAATATGATGAGCCTGGTATAACTCCAAAGGAAGCCGAACAGGGCGGCATTAATACAATAAATGAGACTAAATGTATGTAAAGTTACATAAAATTTAATGTAGTACAGTTAGCTAATCTTATACTTGGGTGACAAATCTAACCACCTAGCCCCACCACCGGCACCAAAGTCTCATCAGATTCGCAGACTTGAAACATGAAACTGAAAACATTAGTTGATTTCTTAATCTTTTTATAAATGATGACATTCCAGCTTAGCCATTTTTAATGTTAAATGATTAGGCTGTTGTGGTGTTTTAGCATACCATAATGCAATGTAATCTATTTCATTGTTATTTTTTACTGCATATAATGTGATCAGTGTCGTAGTTCATTTTTATAAACTCAATACATTTTTATTTATTTAAATTTTGTCTCAAATGCATACCAATTTAGAAAAAGGAATTGAAAATATAGTATTGATTTATCATTTGCCCTTTTTAATTTTTAATTGAATGATGTCACTTGGACTTCCATACATAAATATTGGCCTCTATAAAACTGAAATTGGTGTTTGTTCTCCATCCTTCTTGCATGTGACGCATACTGCCATGGAGCTGGCAGACATGAAAACCGGGTTTAAAAAACTTTAGAACAGGTTAAATCTATAAATAGGAAATTTACTAAAAACAGGTACTCTAAAACGGCGCACAAACCCCGGCACTATAGCATGTTTTCCCTCAGCTTGCACAACTGCCTAAATAGCTAAATGGGCATAAATGAGCACATGTCTAAGCGTGACTACATTGCTGCGGTTAAAAACGGTGAACAAATACAACAGCTATTTGTTGTGTAATGTTTTATCCAAGTGAAGAGAAGGCTTCTCCTTTATATATGTATAAGCTGTTTTTACTGGACTTGTAGGACGGGTGTTTTATTAGGCTTTTCTAATGTATAACATTCATCTCCTGCGTTTAGACTGCCAGGACGGAGTTTGATCTGCCAGAGTACTCATTTAGACGCCGTTATCAAGACTTTGACTGGCTTAGGAACAAGCTTGAGGAGAGTCAACCAACACATCTCATTCCCGTAGGTAGTTGCTGTCTGAACAAACAAAGAAATTTCAGTGTCTCACAGACAAGCCATTTTGCAGTCATTCTTTTTTGTAATATTTTTTCTGTTTAGAAATGATTGGATTTGAGAGTAATTTATTGATCTGTAGTGAGAACATATGGTTACAATTTGCTTTTAAACTCTTTTCACTTTGTGCCCCACAGCCCCTGCCTGAGAAGTTTGTAATGAAGGGTGTGGTGGACAGGTTTTCTGAAGAGTTTGTAGAAACAAGAAGGAAAGCGCTGGACAAATTTCTGAAGAGGGTAGCTGACCACCCTGTTTTGTCCTTCAATGAACACTTTCATGTCTTTCTGTCAGCCAAGGTAATCAGATTATGGTTTGCTGTAAACACACATTTTACCTGGGAAATCAAGTTAATTGGCTTCAGATTTCAGAGATTGTGGTAGTAAAGTTTGGTATACATGGAACTAGGCAGTAGTGTCGGTGGGTTCGGTGGTGGTTGCAGCCAAAGCAGATTGTTCTTTGGGCAGGGTAGTAGCCCCACATACTCCCACAATGTCTTCCTCTGGGCTAGGTGGAATCCCACCAGGCTCCCTGTTTGGGTAGAGGGCCAGCAAGTCTCCCTTTGGAGATGGTGGTATCCCCCCAGGCTCCCTGGCTTGGTAGAGGGCCAGCATATCTTCCGGGCTGGGTGGAATTCACCCCAGGCTCCCTGGTTGGGTAGACAGCCAGTATGTTGCCCTTTGGGCAGGGGAGCAGGACTCCCCAGCCCTTCCGCAGGGAAGAGATGGCAGGCATGTCGGTGGGTACCTTTTTGGCCTTTGAGCAGAGCGCTGAGCAGGTAAATGTTGCTGCTAAATTAAAGCCAGCCATGTTTTTGAATGTATCACCTTGAAATTTGGGGACATGGTATCTACCGAGTATCTACAGTATTCCCAGTATAAATGTTATTATACTGCTTTACTTATATGATGTATATAATTCTTGGCCCCCTTATAATCACCCATCAAATGAGACAAGTGTTTCAGACTAATTGACCCCACCCCTGACTAGAACATTACATTTTTGAAAAGCTAACAGGGTATATCCCAAATAATCATTATAACTCCAGCACCTAGTAGGTACACAGTTTTTCTTACAAAAAGTATATAATAGCAATCAGCATTTCCTTTATAAACATAAAACAAATAATGGTGTCTCCATTATATGATTGCAATGTAATTACATTGCAATCAAATGTATCTTGTTAATCAAATTTGATTTGTTACAGTGCGTTTTTAGAATTTGTCACAAAGCACTGGGAAATTATTCCCTGACCCCAGAAGCAGTCAAGAGAAGTCCTGGAAAATGATATAATAGTAGATACAAACAGAAGAGTAGTTTTATTTGAGTTTTGACAAAGTTTAATAAATCATTTAATAAAACAATGCTTTCTATGCAATGTTATCGCTTATCATTGTACAACAAGCAAAGTAATTACAGTCTTTAAATGATGTGGCCTTTAATGAAAGAATAATAAAATAATAATGTGCCTGCTTCTTTTAGTTGTATGTAGTTTGGCGTTCACTCTGTGACCGTGCTAGGCCCCATCCAGACAGGGCAGCATGCCACTGTTTGATAACCTGTTAATGCAATCCTGAAGAAAATATTCATAAAGGCATCTTAAAGACACAGTAGGAATTTAATATGGAATAAAGGCAATGAATGATTTTAATTTGAACCGATGACATAGTCCTTATACTTAGGCATTTAAACAAATTTGACCTTGTGTTCTGCATTTGTCTTTAGGATCTGAATGCATATAAAAAGCAAGGGCTGGCCTTGCTGACAAAAATGGGGGAGTCAGTGAAGTATGTCACAGGAGGGTACAAGCTGAGGGTTCGGCCACTGGAGTTCAGTGCCATGGGAGATTACCTAGACGTGTTCACACAAAAACTGGGTACCATCGACAGAATAGCTCAGCGTATTATTAAAGAACAGTCAGGTAAGGTAGCTACAGTACACAGACATTATGTTGAAAAAAAGTTTTGTTTTTTTCTCTGCAACAAATGTTATTGTTATTGTTAATTATGTAGTAGTTACATGGTTGTTTTATAAGTAGTTTGAAAATGCATGTCTCCAATTGTGCTTGTTACCATGAATGCTGCCACCACAAACCATTCCAATCTTCAGCCACCTGGCATTTTATACACTTCTGTAGTTTATAAAATGCAGCCCTCATTCAAGGTTCAACAAAGCTTGGAAGAGTGGCACACCCCTCTTGAAGTCATTGCTGGCCTTTAAGGCACCCGGCAAGCTGGTTAGCAACAAGCCCATGGAAGAGCTTCTCCCTACTCTAGCCCAGGCAGCACTCTACCGATAGTGCACTATTTCTGTGCCTGGCAAAATTGGCAAATGGCACAATCTAGAATTAGGCTTGCATAATCCAGATCCTAGGGTCTATACCGGCTGAGTGACTTGACTTTTCTAATTGAGTTATTTATATTTCTTTATATTTATATTATTTATAAATATTCAAACAATATAATGTGGAATAATGATGCCAGACATTGCACTTTTGATGAGATAGTCTCCCTGTTCCATACAGAATACATGGTGGAGCTGCGAGAATATGGGCCTATGTACTCCAACTGGGCGGCCTTTGAGGGGGAGCTGCTGGAGCCCTTGGAGGGTGTATCAGGATGTATTGCCAACTGCTCCACTGCCGTGGAGGAGCTCACGGACGATATGGGCGAGGAGTTCCTCCCAGTGCTTAGAGAATATGTTCTCTACATTGAGTCAATGAAGGTCGAAAACTTAAGGCATCTCTAATGTTACATAGTATAATATTTTCTAGCTGAAACAGTTGTTTGTTACATGTTATTAATATTTAATGAGGATTCCTTATTGTCAAGTTAATTCTGTGGGATCCGTAATGTAATTGTATCAGGAGAGGTCCTTGCTGAAAGTAATAATCAATCAAGCTTATGTTACTAATCAGCTTCTATTGAATTTGGCCCTCTATCATTTTCGCACAGATTTTAGGCTGGGATCCAGGCAGATATAAAATAATTAACTGGCAAGTGCTGTTCATGGCCAGACAAAATATAATTTCCTGTATGGTCCCAGTCTCTCACAGAAACAAACTTTTCAATCTTGTCCTGTAATGTTCAGTTTAAAAACATGCATGTCACATTGCTTCCCACAGTTATTGCATATCCATAAAGTACAGAATAAAAAATATATTTTTAAAATGCTGCTGGAATAGTCAGTTTTTTTTAATTGTACGCAGCTTTGAATAATTTTTAAGGTTTAAGTGAAATACAGCATCAAATTTTATAGTGATAAACCTGCTAGCTAAACAGCTTGTTTTCTTTGAAGTTATAGCGTTAATTTGCTAAGCTACCCATTTGTATATTGAAATAAGTTTCAGAAGAAAAATTTATTAGAATTAACTCTTCAATGTATATTTTAACATTTTGATCTGATAATGTAACGTTGCAGATTTTATGCTTAAATTCAATCAGACAATAAATCCAATTTTATTTGTTCATATTAGGAATTTTAAAAAACCCCAGAAAACTCAGGGCTAATTGGGGAATATGTAAAATGATTCCCTGACCCCAGAGACAACAAGAACTCCTGGAAAATGGTAGATGCCACCATATAGTAGGTAATAAAGTAGTACAGTAAACTGCTGAGTGAATATCCAAAGGGATAGCCATCAGTGCAGGACAGGTGGTTTATCTCTCTTTTTGAGTATTGCTTATTGAGTGCTTCACTGGCGATGAGCCTCTTGTCCACTTGGCTCACCTTCCTCAGGCGCTGGTGAAGAAGGAAGTGGTAGCAAGAGAAGGCAAAATAAGTTCAGTGACCAATAAGCAGTGGAGGGAGAACAGAATAATTTGGTTTTGTGCAACATTATGTAGTCTCATCTGAAATTAAATCTGGCAACATGCTAATTCAAACACACTTATGTGAAATGCATGGGATAGACACTTGCCCATGCAGGTACAATGTTGGATTGTCCCCCAGGCTGTATAACTGGACTAAGACGAACAGGGATAAGCCTACTTACATTGCAGCAACCGGAAGGATTAGTCTGGGCACCGTGATAAATTGACCCTTTGGCCATTTGCTGCCTTTCATCTTAGCACCGTATATTGTTTATAACTTACAATTTATTAGTAGATTAATACTGATGTCTACATCTAGTACATGTTTTGAGAGTTTTACCAGTTTATTACCATTTTGTTTGTCATACAGAACGTTTTAAAGAAACGGGACCAAGTCCAGGCTGAATATGAAGCAAAGTTGGAAACTGTTGCTTTCCGAAAAGAAGAAAGATCAGGGGTAAGTTCTGTTTGTTTGGGCTGTAAATGTGCTGCAGTGACTTTAGATAAGATGTTTTCAGCATCTTTATCTACAACTGTTTTACGACTGTCTGTTTTAGCTTCACACCCCTGTGAGGGTGAGATGAGATTGACAGGGTATAAATGTACTGAATGTAAATTTTTTTTTTTTTAAATAAAATAGAATATGTCTGAACCAAAAAATGTGTCTTGATTTAAGTGTTGGTTTGCACATACATAAATCTAAAATTTTGATAGATCTAGTTTTGAACATGGGGGGGTGTGAGAATAATAAGGATTTGAGTAGGAAGCTACATCTACACACACTGTATACCACTGTTTTCTTGATAAAAGTGGTAATATATATGTTTGTGTCCACCATCTTGGATTCAAACACAGACCAAAATTATATTTTATATGGCATCCTTTTTCAAATTTTTTTTAACAAACTTAAAATTTTAACACATTTGTCTTCCAATGGAAAGCAAATACATTGACACAGAACTATCATGCGTGAATTTCAGCCCTTTATAAAATCCTTTGTGTTTGCGGATATGGGAAATCTTGGAGGCAACGCTACATCTGAATGTGTCAATCAGCCAGAAAGGCATGACAATGAAACCAAATCGTTTGCAGAGCTACAATTTCAATTGTATGTTTCAGAAGTACAAATCTGCAATAAGTAGGTTGATATTTCAGACAAACTAACAAATTTAAAATTAATAGAACATTTGTCTCTCAGGTTCCAACTGATGTGGAGAAGTGCCAGGATCGTGTAGAGTGCTTTAACGCTGATCTAAAGGCCGACTGGGACCGCTGGCAGAATAACAGGAGACAAGACTTCCGACAGCTCCTCACAGGAATGGCAGACAAAAACATCCAGTACTACGAGAAGGTGGGGGAAGAACATGCTCTTAGTATATAAACATAAGTTGTTGTTTTTTTAAACCGAATTACAGTGCCTTTTTGTGGAATTATGTAGTGACCTAGTTACCCCCTCATTGAGTTGGCAGAGTTTGAATTCTTTTAGAATTTTAAGGAACTTTAATCCTCGGCCATATCGTCCGTGAGCTCCTCCACGGCAGTGGAGCAGTTGGCAATACATCCTGATATTGAGTTAAATATTGCACACAACACACAGAAACACTATACAGGATAAGTATTGTTTTGTATGAGTTCTTCTGATTCTTCTTCTTCCTGTGTTTCTTGGTTGGTAAGTTTTTTTTCTTTGTTTTCTTTTAATTTGGCAATATCAAAGGTCATTCAGCAACAATTGGCAGATGGAAAAATTTGCTTCTATAAGACCCATAACTTTTGCTTTGATGGATTTTCTGACGTATTCGATTTTTCTTAGGTTTCTTATGATTCGTAAGTCCAATTGGCTACAGATTCTCTTTGGACGTGGACTAAAATGCAGAAAGGAATTAAATATAGCCCAGTTAGCCCCAAGAATTTCAGAAATCCAGTTTCGTTTCATCCAGTGATTAAATCCTAGGCTACCAGTTCTTTTAAGAATTTTTTTAAATTAAAGAAACATTTTTATTAATGGTCTCTAATGCAAACCATTGGTTGGAACTAGAATCATTATCAGTATATTACTTATTCCATACAAGTCCTCTCAGCAACTAAGATCATCAAAAACTGGACTAATTAGTACTTAACTAATTAGTAATTAGTTAATTGTAAAAAGAATGGCTGCATAGTGCAGCTGCATTTCAAGATGAGTACTTAATAGTGGAGAAACTAAGTCCAGGCTTCTGGGAAAAGTACAGGTGTATTTTCAAATGGTAGCAACACCACTATAAAAAATCATCACAGCACAGCCTGCTCTAGTTAGTTTACTAGGGCCATTGCAATATTCCTAAAAGTAATTACAGCTGTATTTTATGAAAACATTTTTACTGTCTTTCTTTCTACTTCTATTTCCAGTGCCTTGCAGCTTGGGAGTCTATCATTCCATTGTTACAGGAGAAACAGGATGCCAAAATGGATACTATTTGAGACTGCCTGACCTTTCCTGCTCCTGCACTTAGTCTTTGGACTCAACGCATGACTGTGTCACATCACATGTGAACTCTGCCCATAAAATGGAGATTTAGGGCTACAAAGACTTGAAGACTCAAGCAAGTAATATTTTGCCATGTAACTTCACCTTCTTTAACCCACCTCATCAGCACCGTACCTTACACTAACAGCAGATTGAGTTGAGGCTGGGCCCTATGACCGTCCATTCCATTTTTAGGAGAAAGAAAAGACAAGGGAACCGCTATCTTTTGGCAAATTTCTTTTGGATAAATTAGTTTTTCCTTCGGAAATACAGTGCCTTGGGCGTGGGAATTTACCCCTTTCCGGTTATTTCCTATTTTGTTAAATTATACTTGATATATGCTTGATTTTTTAGAACGCTTAAACTTGAATGCTTTTATGGGTGAAAGAACTTTACACACCAATTTGGAGGTCTCGCAATAAAAATATAATTCAGTAAAAAACATTTCTTTAAAGTTTTAACTACTTTCTCCCTCAAATGTTTATTTAGAGTACCCAAAAATACAAAAAAGATGTTTACACATCATTTGTCATTCAACAAATGGGGCAACTGTAGAAGCAGTTTAACAGGCTGCTTTTCAAAGGCACTGTATGTTGCCATTTAAAAAGACAGGCCCTTCAATTATTATTTTTGCGTAGGATAAGGTCTTGTGGCTAAAAAATTGTTTTATTAATTCAAAAAATTAATAAATGATACTACTTTAGTTTGGAGTGCCCTTATCGATGATTTCCTCTTACATATCAATCGAAACAATATTCAATATTTTAGTTCTTACGGCCGTTACTAAAACGATAACTTATGAGTACGTCCATTCCAAATGGCATTGTCTCATGAATAATCATTACTATCATAAAGTCTGTTGGTGTTATTAAAAGTCATCCACCATTCCAATTTTTTAAATTTTGTTTTGTCCATATGTGGAGATGTGATAGACTAAAAGCAAATCTTTTTTTCTCTATTTCCCCCTGGCTACTTTAGTTTGTCCTCCATTTCGGGCAAAGAAGTTTATGTACGTAGTTATATGTTTATATAAAGGCGTACCTATTTGTTTATATAAAAATATTTATACTGAGACAAGCTTTGACTTGTATGCTAAAATTACCTTTCTTTCAGCTCTGAATTAAACATGAAAAGCAAACATTTAAAGATGGATCGCTAATTCTGATGATCTTATAATTGCCACAATTACGTTTTACTGTGTACGATTCTTAATTACAAGCATTGTCATATGTGATGAGAGTGCATTCCTTATTCATAATGTTGTGTGCAAATATAGGTCTCCTGCATTGGCATTGGCGAAAATGGCAATGACAAATAAAGGCAACAGGATTTACAATAAAAGTTAAACCACTTGTATGTCATAAAAATAACTCTGGACCATTTAAGTGCTGGACTGAATACTGAGAAGGTAGAAAAAGGTAGGAAACTGTATTAACAATAATAATGAATGAATACTTACTAACGCAATATCCGTAGGATTTTCTGAAACTAGTTAAAACAGGCTAGGGAATTTATGGACACCCGGACGGGTGTAGAGACATTAGTTAGTTTCCTTCACATTCTATCACTCCCTCCCTCAACATTATGTATTATATATGTTGATTATGTGATTAAGTTAATCATAAATTAAATCAAATATTTTGGGCATCTTGCATATTGTATTTTCAACATGTAATCAAAAGAATTAAGAGGAGTCGTTCATCTCATTCTAATCATTGTTTTTAAAGTCAGCACAAACAGAACAGTCTCCCCTCAAAATGGATAC
Organism: Hiodon tergisus; assembly: GCA_025775045.1. NCBI lineage: Eukaryota > Metazoa > Chordata > Actinopteri > Hiodontiformes > Hiodontidae > Hiodon > Hiodon tergisus. The sequence goes on from JAOVYW010009417.1 coordinate 12,611, forward strand.
TTCTGAGAGCAGAGGAAAATGTAACTTCGTGTCACAACGTTGTTTCTGTGGCCACATTGACGAACATCAACAGACCGCTCTAGAAACCCCATACAGAGGCGCAGGCCCATCGCATCAGTTTGGATGAGGACACCGACATTTCTGTAAACCAAATATCATAGTGAGAGTAACAAGTTCATTACCACATATCTGCCAATCGTGGTCAATGTTATTAGGTTATATAGGTTACAGAGTGAGTTTAAAAATAATTTCAGCGCCCAAAATAGGCAGAACCCACATCATGGTTGTACTCCTGCACAGGTCCAATCTGCAGATATACATATTATAGCTGCGTATAATCCGCATAACAATGAAAGTGATCTGCCATGGAGCCCGGGTGAGGATTTTCCGTTGGCTAGATTGGAGCTTTCCTTGAAAGATGTATGAGATTCGACCGTCCTCTAATTTCCTACTTTTGAATTCTGACAAAACTGAAAAGATCATCCGCGGCGAAATATGCCTCGGGGATCTGGACCTAGATGGAAAGTTGCTAGAACAGAGTGTAAATTGGTTAAATCTTGGAGCTACATTTTATCTAGTTCTTCCTATTGACCGTCATACTAAGATATTAGCAGTCTAGCACCCGAGAAACTTTCAAGCACTTCGCGTTTTTTACATTTGCAAATGGGTTCCAAGGTTCACAAAACCTACAGTTTTTCTACCTTGCAGGGTGGGTCTGAAAGAAAAACCAATGGTGTTGTGATAGAAGCACCCAGCTCCCTCCAACCGGTCTTTCTTATCAGTTTTCAACTTCTCATGGTCAGAGCCCAGGCCACTTACTAACGTAATATCCGTAGGATTTTTTGAAACTAGTTAAAACATTTAAATTACTGTACTGACGATAATACACACCCTCTTGGACGATAGGAGATGGTATAGTTAAAGCAAGTGGAGAAGAGGGGCCCATCTCGCCCTGCAAGGGTTTAAGCGATGAGCCGGTCGGAGATATTCAAGTTCTCATGGTGAGCTCCCTCTAACCAACGCCGCCACTCCTCCAAGGCCAGTATAATTGTCAAAAGCTCCCGGTTCCCGATGTCATTGTTCTGCTCCGCCGGGGAGAGTTTGCTGGAGAAGAAGGCCCATGGGTGATGTAGCGGTGGTTTCCCCTGCTGCTGAGACTGCGTCTACCTCAATGACGAATGGTTTATCCGGATCGGAGTTGAAGGTGTTTTGGAAGACGGTAGAAGTTGGTAAATCCTAGGAATCGCTGGAGCTCCATGATGGTGGTCGGAGTGGGCTAGAACTGCACCACTGTTACCTTCCCCTCGTCCATATAGACGTGGACGAATCGTTGGAGATACTCATGTTTAACAAACCCACACAGCTATAAGTTTGCATAGACCACATTTCTTTCCCCACCAAAATAATAGAATACTGTCAGGTCAGCATTCAGGACCAGCATTCCTTTATGTCCCTCCTTTAGGACACAGCCGTAGGAAATGGCCTTCCTCTAATTATGGCCCCACTGGAGAATCAGGGAGTCATGTCCCTTCTTAGGAGAGGGCCGTGGCAGGAGATGGGAGAGAGCAGAATTTCTGGTCTTTGCTTTTAAGGAGCTGAGAGGGCGCTGGAGTTAAAAGTGCCACAAAGCTGGTGATGGTTCATTTCATCCCCTGGATTAGGAGAGAGGGAAATGTAGTTTGTTTGTACTGTGCATGGTCCCTAAATCTATAATGATGTGGTTCGGAAAAAACAAACACAATATCATGTGCACTAAGATCAATAATATTACAAAAATAATCTGTAAATTTGGTGTTGGAACTTAACACAAAAGTCAGGGGGAATGCGTTTTGTTGAGAAAAAGGTTTTTAATACATGTGTTGTTGCAGTGTCTACCTAGCATCGATGTTACAGCAATCTATATTTATAGCAGTCTCCACAGAACCCAATGCTGTCTGGATATTTAGGCCCTTTACCTAAAGTCTTCCTGTGCAGGCTAGGGAATTTATGGACACCCGGGTGTAGAGACATTAGTTAGTTTCCTTCACATTCTATCACTCCCTCCCTCAACATTATGTATTATATATGTTGATTATGTGATTAAGTTAATCATAAATTAAATCAAATATTTTGGGCATCTTGCATATTGTATTTTCAACATGTAATCAAAAGAATTAAGAGGAGTCGTTCATCTCATTCTAATCATTGTTTTTAAAGTCAGCACAAACAGAACAGTCTCCCCTCAAAATGGATACTTCTGAGAGCAGAGGAAAATGTAACTTCGTGTCACAACGTTGTTTCTGTGGCCACATTGACGAACATCAACAGACCGCTCTAGAAACCCCATACAGAGGCGCAGGCCCATCGCATCAGTTTGGATGAGGACACCGACATTTCTGTAAACCAAATATCATAGTGAGAGTAACAAGTTCATTACCACATATCTGCCAATCGTGGTCAATGTTATTAGGTTATATAGGTTACAGAGTGAGTTTAAAAATAATTTCAGCGCCCAAAATAGGCAGAACCCACATCATGGTTGTACTCCTGCACAGGTCCAATCTGCAGATATACATATTATAGCTGCGTATAATCCGCATAACAATGAAAGTGATCTGCCATGGAGCCCGGGTGAGGATTTTCCGTTGGCTAGATTGGAGCTTTCCTTGAAAGATGTATGAGATTCGACCGTCCTCTAATTTCCTACTTTTGAATTCTGACAAAACTGAAAAGATCATCCGCGGCGAAATATGCCTCGGGGATCTGGACCTAGATGGAAAGTTGCTAGAACAGAGTGTAAATTGGTTAAATCTTGGAGCTACATTTTATCTAGTTCTTCCTATTGACCGTCATACTAAGATATTAGCAGTCTAGCACCCGAGAAACTTTCAAGCACTTCGCGTTTTTTACATTTGCAAATGGGTTCCAAGGTTCACAAAACCTACAGTTTTTCTACCTTGCAGGGTGGGTCTGAAAGAAAAACCAATGGTGTTGTGATAGAAGCACCCAGCTCCCTCCAACCGGTCTTCCTTATCAGTTTTCAACTTCTCATGGTCAGAGCCCAGGCCACTTACATAGACGGGAAAATTTTACCTAGCGCTGTCCAAATTTGAAAGCCTAACATATGAAGTTTTTCTAAGACATGAATTCTAAAAATAATTAAGGGGTAAACTTAAAAAAAAATATTGGCAGGTTTTCTACAATAACCACTAAGCGGCTTTAATAAAATGGACCAGACAACGTATATTGCCAAGTTGATATTTTATTTTGAAAATACATTTCCACAAGAGCTTTTTCTTTCAGGTCACAGTGGGTATCATGCTTCTGAGAATTTTCCTGTGCAATATTATGCAGCCGTCAGAGGGGTTGACAAGGTGCTAACCAGTATAATAAACCGGCCAGCAAAAACTGATGCTCCCTCAGACAATAGAGCAATAATTAATTAGTGTTGAACTTTATTACAGTGCAACAAATCTCAGGAACGTATTTTGAATGTAATTATCTGACAGACAATATAGTCACGATCATTTGCGTGAGAATACAGCATTCCTTCCAGAGGATAACAGCACTGAATAACATATAATGCATACAGAGAAAGTGGCGACTCCGGTGTGTTGCTGAATTCAACACACGTATATCGCGTTGAAAGGCTGAATGTGCAATCAGAAATTGAAAGAAATAATATAAAAAAATAAACTGGGCGATTTGAACAAAACATTAGGAAATACTTTGCATCAATCTCTGAAAATTAATAGTAGCGTTTTTGATAGTGGAGAATTTGAACTTATCATTTTGCAGAGGTTTTAAAATGTAAATACTGCAGATCGGCAACAGAAATTCAGGGAACTATTACAACTGTAATGGAATGCGGACTAAAAATGCTGGCAAGAATCCAAAGTTTAATAATATGCATATTTTCAGTCTCGTTATGAAAGTGGAGTTCTTGAAAAGTACAATGTTTTTTCTCAACACAATTGCATTACTTTAAGAAATGCAGCAAGTGTCCCACGTGTACCAATATGCATTTATCATCTCTGCAAAAGTTTATTTTTTAGATAGAATGCACTTCTCTATTGACACACAAATAGCAGTCTATTTGCCATAAATGACAAATGTCTTGAGTTTTTAGGCAAATGGCTCAGGTGTCTGTATTAATGCATAGAACATAGAACAACAAGCCAGAACATATTTTAAACACTTTTGGTCAGTAATTCTAACCATCACAGGGAAAAGTTTGCACGGTGCAAACTATTTTTTAGCTATCTTCTCTGCCCCTCTTCCACGACTAAGACTGGTCCAACCAGTTTTATTGCATTGTATACATAAACCCATTTAGACAATCAATATCACAGAACTACAATGGTGACGCAAGAACCTCAGCAATCAACCAAATTAAAAGGGGGGGTGTGATAGATTGAGAAATGTTTTTAATTCACGCAACCTACTCGTATAAAATTGCATGAGCATTACAGAAATGAGAGGAGTAGCCTGAAAACAGATGTTACACAAATGCAGTGTTTATTTGGTCTCGTTTCATACTCTTTCCCTGGGTGAACACCCGAAATCAAATTTACAATAAATACATTCATGCAAAGTGTTCCACATAGCACAACCGAAGATACTATAAATTTATATAACCAAATTTGAAAATAATTCTGGTTTATAGCATCTCAAAATCTCAGACCAGGCATCTTTAATTAAACACATCAAATTATAATCCACAGGCTGGTAAACATCGTCCCTTTTTCTTCTTATAGCACTGAAATAAGACTCAAAATCGATCCATCATGAGATCATTTAATAAAATTTTAAAAAGTCAAAAAGCGCTACTGCATAAATAAATCTGCTCCAAGACCCCTAAAAAATGTGTAATATATTTGTTAAATATACATTTTGGTATCTTAACAGCATTCTTGTGTGCAATTTTTTCCCCCAAAAAATTAAATAGCCTACAAATGCCACAATTTGAAAATATTTATACTGTTATGTATGTAATACACACATACATGCAAACACTCTTTTCAAAACTATAGATATTCAACATTTTATTTTCCTTTGACAATAAAGCTTGGCAGAAATCCTTACCAAAGAACTATTCTTTTTCTCAGCAGAAATAAATCACAAACATGTAACGTGTACCAGGTAGATCCCAAGTGTTCTGGCTTTAAAGATTAGCAGCTTTTCACACACTCTAGTTCCCCTGTTTGAGCTGGGCACCAGGAGTTGCTGATTCATCAACGCTTTATGTAAACTAGCAAACAACTTAAGGCACCCTTTGTATCCGAAGGGCAAGAAATACTGAAGACAGAAGCTGGAATCTTTTGGAACGGCTGCTTAAGGTTAGTTACGGTAAGAATTGCATGAGAGCTAGGCAGACACAATCCACTAGGTTCTTCACATTTCTGGGGTGGAATGCAACGCTGGGATATGAACAGATATCATCATAACCAAGGGACATCCCACTACACAGTGATGCCCCTCCCACTTGTTTAAGTTTTAATTATTCACAATAATTTCCTCATGTGCAAATTATTCTGAAAGTTTAGTAAGGTCATTGATTTGTATTTGCTTAGAAATTTTTTTTTGTAATACCAGTCCATCCAAGATAAATGGACACCATATTCCTGCCCATTCCTCAGTTGTCAATAGACAGCAGGGAGAGAGGTTTTTTCTCGAGAAGAGTGAATAGAAATTTAAAAATTTAAGCATTCAATGAAATACTGTAGACAGAGGAATAAGTGGATTGAGAAAGGGAAGGGCCAAGTTCTAATAAATAAGCCATTTTTAAATCCACAAACATCCCCCCAGTTCTCCCACCGAAGAGGGTCATAAGTACTCCAAAGGCCATTCTGTCTGGTTCAGTAACTAGCGCCATGCCTGGTCCCGCCGCTGGTCAAACTCTGTGATCAGCCGCTTGATATGGGCCAACTTGTTGTGGAGGTACTCGCAGCGGTGCTTCTCATCACGGTAGTTTGGACTGCTCTGTGAAGACAAGGACATCAACTTACATGCTGCAGCACACCCTGCCACTCCACCAAGTGCAGATGTTAAGGAGAAACTCTAGCTTGAATCTGATGGTGAGCTAAACGTCTGATGACTTTACACACTTACTCGTCTCATTTTCTTGTATTCCTGGATGACTTCTTCATGCACCTCCTGCACATGAAACAATATGGACAACTTTCTCAATGAAATAAAAAAAAATAGCTCTTGTAAGATTAACCTAGCACGTAGCTGGAAAAAAAATGGGACAATGAAGATTAACCCAAGTGATGACAGGCTTTTGTTGAAATTACACCAGCTTAGTCACTTTAGCACAATGCATTATAGGACCTTTAGCAAAACAAAACCGCATTGGACTAGGGCTATGTTCAGGAGCTGTAACTATTTGTTGCTTCATGGCGCGTCCACTGGGATTACCTACTGTGACAAGCATTGTGTGTTTCTATGATGAAAAAACTCCTCTCTCTGTAAAAGCATTCATTAGGCTTAGGCATTAACAGAGATAATGTTCAGGAGACAAACTTAAAAAAAATATTTTTAAAGTTTAGGGTGTCTGCTTGGCTGGGAACTGGAGAGGTAGCCAGTAGTTTTGCTAGGGATTTCCATGCAGTGGGCGCTAACCTGGTACTCCTTGGTGCCAGGCACTAGCCTTTTGCACAGGCCGTTCAGCTGGGCAAAGTGGCGGGTGACGCTCTCCACGCGGGCGTGCAGGATGCGATACTCGTCGTATTCGGCATTGAAGTCGTCTTTGTAGCTCTGCCGCTGGTCCGTGGACACCACAGCTGTGTACTTACTGAGAAAGCAGGGTGGGAAACGAAGGCAGGTAAACACAGAGAAAGGACACACAATAAAAATGCAGTGCCGAACATAAAGAAAAAAGGATAAACTTATTTTGGTTTGATAGTGCCCATCTAAACAAAGAAATAAAGTATTCCAAACATGCCCCATCTGTTCTATAGTGAAGGAAATAGTTTAGAGGGTCAGGTTATGTGCAGGCACGTTTGGAAAGAACAGTAATTGGTGCATCTAAACTAATATGGAAGAAGTGGAACATGGAAGCGAGAGGCATCAAACTCACATTACGTAATCTGGAATCATGTTAGTAGAGGATAGTTCAGTGGAGTGGAAAGGCCCATCTTTACTTTCTGTAAAAGAGACCAAAGCATCTTTTTATTGCTGTAAAAACAGTCTGTTAGGTCCGACTTGCTAAATTCATTATATAAACAAAAGAAATAAGGGTAATAACTGATAATAATAAAAAATAAAATAAGCCAGTTTCAGGACCAATCGATTTTCGGATTTTATATTCACGAGTATCAGTAAATATTCATTTTAGCAAGCAGAAGTATTACAGTTTAAAATTAAGAGCAGTGAGTTCAGACGGTGGTACCTTCTTGCTTGGAGCTGGGAGTCTTGGCTGTGTGGCTCTCCTCACCCTTGCAAGGGCTTTTCCTGGGCTGCTTGTCCTTCTTCTGTGCCTCGTCACGGCCCTCCGTGCGTAGTTCTTTCTGCTCCTTGTCCTTGTGTTTCTTGGAATTCTTTTTGGGCTTCTTACTGCCACCCCTAGTTAAGGGGCAAATGTTGGGGCAAGGGCTGTGGTGGTGGCTGAAGCTGTCCATGGGGAGATCCTGAGTGCCGCGACCCTCTGGTGTGCTGGGGGACTTGGAGCTGTGTGGCAGCGGGTTACTGGAGGAGGGGAGGAAAGATGGCAGTGGAAGGGGCCCTGGGCAGGCCGTGCTAAGAGGGGGCTGCTTATCCTCCTGAGGGGGACCATGGCGTTCACTCAACGTTGGGGTGCTCGGCACGCGGCTGGTGAGGTGGGAGACGCGGGCCTTCTTGGGCATTAAAGGATCAATGAAGTCCAGATGACGCTTCTAGAAGGATCAGTAAATGTTTACAACAAATTAAGCATAAGAACTTTAAATTGATCATTTTATAGTAATAATTAAAACTTGTTCATTTTATGAAATTTTAAGCTAATGGAAAATGGTTAATTGTGTAACAATTTAGCAAATTTCAATAAATCCCAGTGAAAATGTCTTGCTTTATCGTACACTTTATAAATCTTTATAGCACAGTAAAAGAATGTATGAAGTCTAAAGGAGATGAAGTCCTTATTCTATACGCCCTATGTTTTGACATGAGAATGAGAACAAGCTGTTGAGAGTGAGTGTGTGTGTGTGTGTGTGTGTGTGTGTGTGTGTGAGTATTAACCAACTGATCAAGTTTTGGAATTTAGTTTAGTTCATAACCAAAAGTGCAATATAATAGCTTGTGTGGAAATTTCGTGTGTATATATTCCAGGGAGCACATTTACCTGTGGAGATGCTGGGACGGGTTCCTTTGACAGACTTCTGGAGGAGAGGGATTCAAGATGGAGACCTGCTTTACTACAGGGCACAGAAAGCCGAACCACACTTTAGGGAGAGAAACCTTACAAACGCCACAGTATGCACATTTGGTTTCGTGCTCCAGGTGTACATTATCGAAAAAGAGACCTACTGGGCCAAAATCCTCTCCAGCTGACCCTTGTCATCCTCAGAATATCCTGGCCAGTCCTTCCGGACCTCCTTGTAGAGAAACTCCTTCAGAGAGTACGAGTTATCCTTTGGGTTCAGATTGGCAACCTGATCAGTAGGAGGAAACAGAAAAGCTTCATTATTTTGCCAGCAGTAAGTGATTCATTCCCCAGTTGATACATCTAATAAATCATAAAGTGAGGAGCTGCTCATTTGAGGAAAATGGCTCATTGGTATTGGGTGCTACAAACTGAGTAAACAGTTTTAGCCTTACATCGGTGTTTAACCAGGCACTGAAAACAGGCGGCGACGTGAGTAAACCTGCACAGATGTAGCAGACCATGAGAGTGGGGGGGCACAGCGCTCTGCTTGCTGTTGTGCCCAGTCACCACTCTCGGGCGAATATTCGGCAACATACGAGCACAACATGAATTTGACCCCTGGCCACCCTCAAAGTCTCCAGCTACCTTACAGAAAACAAAGCCCAGCTGAAACGTGGAATGCTAGTTCTCCAAGAGTGGTCCGTTGTGGGTTTTATTTCTATTTATGTACGTCTCATATGCAAACAAGGAAAAAACTAAAATTCTGATGCTTTATTCAGTGCAGGACGAGTGGTGAGCAAAGGGAGGTGCACATGTATTTAAGCCCCCCAGATCTTCTTGTCAATAACTTTAGTCATTTTATAAATGATCCCAAAATGCAATGTCTAGACAAAGCACAAAAAGTATTACAGATCAAAATTAACAGGGAAATAAACACATTTGCATAAATCAGAAGACTTTTTTAAATCTAAGTTTTGACACAGAAACCAGAAGACGTTTGTTAAACAGGCTTTGTGTTCCCGAGAGCCAGCCGTGTTGGCCCCTCACCTGCTGCAGAGTGCTCCCAAGGGAGTTGCGGTCCTTCTGACTGATCCCGTCCCGCTGCAGCCGGGCAAGGACCTCCAGCTTCTTGTAGGGCCGGAGTGCCAGTAGGTGTACGATGCGGTCTCGGTAGGGCCTCTGGGACACGGGGTTGTTGGCGAGGCACTTGCGGATAGTGTTGGCTGGGTTGATTGGGGTAGAGCGCTTCCGCTCTGGAACGGGGTCGGGGGCCGAGGGGGCAGGCTTGCGGATCTGAACCCTCTTAACTGGGTGAAGCAGGACAAGGAGAAAAAGAGAAAGTCCAAACTTATTTATTATATATCAATAAGATGATAATTACAGAACTGAACAAACAAGAGCAATAATCCAACATAAAAATCTACAACAAACGTATAGGTCAAAGAAAAGCTTTTCGCCACAGGCACCTGTAGAGGCACTTGGCCAGAAGACTGGTAAAGAACTGTGAATTAAACCTGAGTTTTTGTGTTGCTGGCATCACTCGCATGATGTCGAATGTGTACTTCACCTGGGGAACTTTCATTAATGAACTGCAAAACTAACTCTTTACTAAAAATGCGTGAGCTAATGGGGAAGGTTAGGTAATCAACCCCAGACGACACTAGTGTCGCAAGCTTCGCAAAATCCATTCAAAATCCGTTCTTCTCAAAAGATTACAAGATACCTTGCCATTTCCTCATTGCCATTGAATTTCCAAAATTACAAAGCTCTATTAAAGATTAGAGTAAGAAATTTATCCCAAGATGCAAGTAGAAAGAATTTGGGTGCCAGCCAGAGCTTAGTGAAAATACTCAAAAATATTCCAACTTCAGTAAGCAACTAATACAAGCATATTGAGTTTAATTTGATCTAGCCCTTTAGAAATTCACTCCATGTCAACCAATTAAATCATTATAGGTTAACGTGGAGGAACCAGTCTCTCAGCACTCAACTTCTGCCCTTCAGGACCAAGAGCAGAACCTAAGCAGTTCCAGCCACTGACCCCCACCCCTCATTTTCTTTAACCAATATACACAAATAAAATAAAATAAAACACAGTTTACCATAAGTAGTATGGTATTCAGGTGCCATTCTGTATTTCAGACCAAAACCTAAACTAAGTGTAACAGAAATTGTTCAGATTTTTTTAGTTCCATCCAAACCCTTAATTGCTAAATTGGATAAATTATGCTTAGTTACTTCAGATAACCAAATGTTCCATGTCAGAGAGACCATGAAAATCTGCTCCACAGGAACAGGGTTGCCGACCCCAGACCGAAACGGTTACATTTCGGGGGGAGGGATGCCATTACGACACACATACCTAGGGGCAGAGCTAAAACTGTAAAAAGTAAAATTTGTCATTGCCCTGTGCAAGCAAGAAATAAAAATGGCTGCTGCTAAGATTTGTGCGGGTAGAATCTGCATCAGAGATGCCAAGTTCTGAAAGTGGAAAATAGTAGCACTTGCTGTAAAAAATAGTAGCACCTGACCAGTGAGCGCACCAAGGCGGTATTTCTTTTTTGTGAATTGTGAGCTTCATCGTTGGTGCAGAAGCATCTCACATTCCTTCACAAGATTTGCAAGAACATGTCAGCTTTTACTTTTTGCTTTGACAGCTATCTGCTGGTGAGCAGATAAATCCCCAGAAGTCTGCAGAACAGCGGTTGGTTTATTGGTAGAGTGGATGGGTTTTCCCAGAGAACCAAAATCTATACAGAGAATGCAACCATACAAAGAGCAATGATCACGTACGAACAGGTTCATAACAGGAAATTGGTATTGGAGAGTAGTACTGGCTACAATATGCTTTTAGAAAATGTGGTGACGAGGAAGAAGGACTTGCCTACGAAAGCTCCACCCGGCTTGATGACTTTGGTCCCCCTTTTGCGAGTGTCCTCTTCAGTCTGTGTCACGCGCTCCCGGGTCACCTGGTAGGAGTCGCTGGTGGCGCACACTGTCACCTTGTCCTGGACTGTGCCCAAGGAGGAAAGGTGGGCTGTCCCAGAACTGGGAGGGGGGGAAACAACACTTTGAATGTACAATCTGCTGTAGGTCACATAACTGCCAAACGTCTCAAACAGCTACTCTTGGTTTCTGAACTTGCGGGCCATTCATAGGGAAACCAGTGGAGGGGTCAGGCGGGGTTGCTCTCACCTGGAGACATACTGGTGAATGCACTCGAAGCTCCCCTGAGGATTGTCCTTTCCGACATTAGACAGGTAAAATTCGAAGTTCTGAGAGCCATCAGGAGAGTCAGTCCTTGGAATTCTAATGCGCTACAGAGCCAATAAACAGTATGTCAGAAAGAAATTGGGCAACACCCTTCATTCACCTAACACAAGCGGCTACAGGTGCTGAAGAGCTTTGTTTTCAAACTGTTATTCGAGCATGGCCTAAAGTACCCAACGTGGAAGTTGCCCAAGAGAAAAAACAGAGCACCGGCTGTTTGCTCATTTGTCTAGTGCACGTGAGAATGTAATGCAGGCACAGGGAAGCCCCCTTAGCCCAGGTCTCAGCTGCAGTCTTACAGACCTGTATTAATAGACACATGGGAGACGGGTTGATGGGGGGGTCACAGGTTAACCCTCTGCTTTCACACAGCCATTACAAAGGGGGCAGGCCCGCAGCAGGACGACCAACTGCGCTAAGGGGGCCAAAAATAACCTGCCGCTATGAATGCGCCTTTCACCAAAATTATAGCATCGTTCAACAGTTTCTTTTAGGACAAATACTGCCAATTTGACAGTTCTCATTAAGAAACATATTTGCTTATCTGTGTAGGGTAGTTCATAATCCCCCACCCCATACACAAATTAAAACATTGCAAAAGCCACAAGGTTACCCTTCTTTAAAACCTTATGCAATTACCACAGAAAATATGCATTGTCCTGACCAGCCATAATCACTAAGAGAAACGAAGCGGTTTAATAAACATAATTTTTTCAAATTAGAAAACAAACTACAGGTAGGTCATTGTGAGCAGAGAGGGCTCATCCCCTGACAAAATAAACCCTGACATTCAGATTCTAATATCCGGATTCAGGGGTTGAGATATTGTACAGTGGATGAGGACTTTGCTTAAACCCACGTGGCAAGACTTTTTCAAAGACTTAGTGGGAGAGCTGGTTTAATACGTCACTTCATTATTTGTCACGAGGGAAGGGCATTTACACTAAGACTGACACCAGCTAAAGGATACCAGCTACATTGAATGCTTAGTAAGATATCAGAAATTTCAAAGCATAAATACATTTATGATTTTTCATTTAACTGTAAATGTTAATTTGTTATTAGTGAGCCATCAAAAGGGAAGGAAAATAAATACGTTGAATAGCTCTAATGCTAATACGTTGATTTTTTTCTAATGTTTTCTTCGCAGTAAACTTTCAGTCAACTAAGTATCATTCAATAGCTTTAATTTGAATTGTAAGTAAAGTAAGTCTTGTTGTGTAATGACTGAATAGAGTGAGTGACACTTCCTTGTTGACAATGTCCATGTCCTTCAAGTTGGTCATGGGCACTGCACTTTCTTCGGTGTCGCACATTTTGCTTATTCCACTCCAACTACAAGCCTGCCAGCCACTGTGTCTGTAAACAATATGAGGTGCTGGCCTCTCACCATGCAACTTAACTTGCGCAATGTATACCTCTATTCCAGCATCATGATTGGCATTTGGCAGTTCGAGATTCAAATTAATTTTATCGAACATTTGTTATATTAATATAAAGGAAAATAATATCGCGATAATTATTATCATCGTTTTATTGCCCAGCCCTAGAAGATAGTGAAACAGAAAAGAGGACTTTTCAACTTTCTGTAACTTCAAATTACCGTTTTGAGACACACATACAATTTATAAAATCTAAAATACCTATATCACTGAACTGGTGCTTTAGAGCTTTAGAATAAACTTACCCCTTGAAGTTCCTTGAACTGAATTGTTGGCTGAGACAAGGGTACATCCTGAAGAAAAGAAAACACATTCATTTTTCATTAATTACTCTTGCACATACTAAATCTAAAAATGCCACCACTGACAATCTTAATCTTTTTGGAATTTATAGTTGACAGTCCATGCCAAATTACCTGAATTCTACTGAACTGCAGTGACTGAAGAGACTGAGTGACATAGCGTAGGGCTGCACCTAACGATTATTTTTCCAACGATTAATCTAGTGATTATTTTTCCGATTAGTCTAGTGATTATTTTTCTATTGCTCAATAAATATACCACTTAATTTAGGCAAAATAAATATCAAAAAGTCTGATTAATATTTCAAGATTTTATTCAATAAAATTAAAACATTACCACAGACTAATGACAGCAGAAACTGAAACGCTAAGTCTAGTCTGTTGCAGCTCTTGGTAAATATAGTCAGAGAAACCAGCTACTGTAAATAAAAAATTCAAGCCACTTTCAGGAAACAAACATAAAATCTTACAGTAAATTAAAATTAATGCTATTTAGAAAAAAAATTTTCTAACATGAATAACTAAAACTGCAATCTGAATCAAATCACTGCTTTGCCTCATCCTGCAAGAGATAGAAAGCACATTAGGATAATGATAGTAATGTAATGTTATAATTGGTCTAATTTCCACGTCACTGCAATGTTATGATGATGATGATGATGATATTATTATTATTATTATTAATAAGATATAAATAAGGATTTGTTAGATGCCTAATCAAATTTTTTTTAATGTTATGACATGGATTAATTTCGTCACTGGAGTAATATGCGTAATCACTGGAAAATGTATTTTTGCGTCAGTGTGGGGGCAAGGAAAATAATTGAAACGATTTACAAACTGTAACAACACAGTCTGTGATGTTAGTTTAAGCCATTTTCTCACTCATACATGGCCGCTAAACTAAACCGAATAAAACAGCCAAATAACAACGTTTGATGGGGCAAGGTATAACGTTACGTTAGCAGCGGTGCATAAATTTCTTTATAGATATAGAAACATTTAGAAAATACATTTTAAGTGACTACTAACACGTTCCGCGTGTTAGTAGTTACTAACAGAATTAACGGTGCCGTCTTGCTGCCGTCTGCAAGCGCTCCGGGATGCTTTCGCTTCAAGTGCTCCAGCATAGCAGTTGTACTGCAGTGATAGGACATTTAAGTTTTGCACAGTATACAGTGCAGCACATTGTTCGATTTCTTTCTAAAATACTCCCACACTTTCGAGGTGTTGGCGAGCCTTTGTAACAGCTTGTTCTCCGGTTGACGCCACCTTACGTCATTGCGACGCGTCTACGCAAGTTTTGGAAATCGATTTATTTCCGTAATCGATTACGTCGACGCGTCGCCCCAGCCCTATCACAGCGCTAGAGTTCAATGTAGAAAGCCTACACTATAATAGGAGACAGGGCTAATGAATACCTGTGGCAGTCTACTGCTGCTGCAATGTGCACAAACATCAGCTTAGACTGGGTAAATGTTTAAAAATAACATACCAAACCAGCAGATCTTGCCTTGAGGTCATGTCATTTATGTACAGCAGCTTTTAGACTGCTTAAATCATGGAAGGTCTCAAAGTTGGCAGAAAATAAAGGGACAATTGCAAACAAATCTTTTTCTGTTACAGTATACTTTTTTTAAGCATGCATAATATGGCCAACAATGTCATCCCAACTCTATAAAAAAACCTCACTAATAGGCCTTTCAATTAAGTTTCCCCATTCCAACAGCTTTTCAAGACCATCCTTTCTAACTAGCATAGAATTCAATTTTTGTCAATGTCATATTTTCAGGCCATACACAAAAAAATTTATAAAACAAAAAAACTCATGCCTTTGGGTACAAATTGAACTTCATAAGTGAGGAGTGGATTGTTATTGACAAGTGTGTACTTCCAATTTACTTCAGAACCAACAGAAGAAACACAGACACAGCAACTTTGGGGTAGTAAAAGAGAAAAAACATACAGGTGAAGAGTGACCTCAAATGCGCCAACAGCAGTCTTTGGTTGCCATCTCAACCAACTATTGCACCAATTTGTTTTTTTTGTTCAGATTCATAGCAACAGCTGCCTTTGTTTTGTAAAAGATTATTTGTAGTAGTCTTTACAAAAATCATGACTTAAGTACACTTAAGATAAGTACAAATGTAGAAGTTATATTAAGACACAAATTAATATGACGGTCACATACTGAACATGGTGATTAAGTTAACCTAGATTGCTTTACTAAATATCCATCTGTACACGGGGAAATTGTAAAACAGCGAGCTATGAAAGTCTCTTAAATAAGAACGTCTGCCAGGCAGATATTTTATTTCCGTTGTTGCTTAACTACTTCTTCAAATCTGATCATGTTTTAGTCCCTTTTTGTGTGTAATGTGACGGGCGGCTCAAAGCAATAAATCGGAGAAGACCAATTGTACTACTACTCCTCCTCATCCTCCCCACACGTGGTAGCTGAATATGTGGAGATGGGATGAGATGCATTAGCAAAATTGACGATTTCAGAGGAAAATTGGCAATCCAAATATAATTAAAAACCAAACAATTCTAGTCCAAAAAATGCACACTTTTATATATTCCAACCAGTATCAACTCAGACAGATTGGTTCTCTTTTCAGACCAAGGGCATGAACAATTTCCACTACAAATGCAAGCAGGACTGGTAACAGCTCGCACTGTTACATAATTGGAACCCCAATGGCACAACATGTACGTAGTGCCCCGAACCTGTTTCACATCACAAGAAGGGAGTCGGGGCCAGCTCACTCACTCTGGGTTTAGTCACCGAGCCAGTGACTGAGAAAGGCAAACGTGGGAGAAAATAAATGCACATGCCTGGCCTGCCCCAGTGAACAAATAACACAGGGGGAGATGAAGGGTTTACATTCAGTGACTATAACAAGTTTCAATTTTTCTTCCCCTGCTTAAGCTAAAGTTCACTACCCCCACCTCCACCCTTAAGTCCACCCTCCAACATTTCATGTACAGTTATATACAGTTGTGGTTTTCTCACTCGACTGCATTGTGGATAACAATCATTGCTCGAGGGTTCATCTGAATTGTATCTGAACCCATAGCTCTACAGACTTGGCCCAAACCCCATAAACAAATCTCCTACTTATATAACAAACTTGGAAGACACAGATGTGGCTCACTATGTCCTAAAAGCCTTCTCTCAGTTCTGGTTTGAGGTCACATTTTTAATGTCATTTTCAGGGCCAACCAATTACTTCAGAAGTGACCAAATGTTTGTTATGGAAAGACCAACGTCACAGAAGCATTTTGGCTTTCAAACTGAAAATACATTAACCACAGCTAAAACAAATGATTTATTAAACATCTTAGGTCAAGAATTTCACTTAAAATTGGTTTGTCTTGAAAAGAACATATGGAGCACAGGTGACAAATGACCAGACCAATCCATTGAGTGTAACTTTATCCCATCCATATTTATACTACAATATTTCTGAATTGACCAGTTAAGAAAACCAGGCCAAAGATTGCCGAGTGATGCAGCCCAAAGTAAAAAAAAATTAAATAACACATTAAATT
This sequence comes from Hiodon tergisus, assembly GCA_025775045.1. NCBI lineage: Eukaryota > Metazoa > Chordata > Actinopteri > Hiodontiformes > Hiodontidae > Hiodon > Hiodon tergisus. The sequence continues at coordinate 29,503 of JAOVYW010009417.1, forward strand.
ATTCCGAGTTCCTGCTGTGGTTGTTCTATTATGAAATAAACTTCATGGCTCCATTTGCATGTAGTCAATGCATGGATGTCTTCCAGCAACTGGAAAG
>JAOVYW010009417.1:29699-40527 GCA_025775045.1 Hiodon tergisus
GGAGGCTAAGGGAATCTCTGGCACCACAGACACTAAGGAGCAGTGACCCACACACACTCACTGACACATCTTTCTCTCTTGTCCCACCACTAGCGTGACTGATAATCATTAATTGGGCCTCAGCGTTTACCACTGTCGGCCATAGGAGAAAAATAAAAAAATAAAAGTCTGATGAAAACCACAGCAAAAAGCCAATTTTGCCCCAAGTCTGTTACAGACAGGATCTACATGACTATCATAACTTTTAAACTTTGAAAACCCCTGCCCCTTGCCAATAATCATCATTACAAGAAGACTAAAACAAGAATGCATTACTTCAATGGTAATGCAGGTACTACAGGCAAAAATAATGATTTTTGTTCAGTTTGTAAATTTTTATAATTTTTGACATTTTGCTTCTATAACATGTAAACTTTCAGAGCATGCACACAACTATTACCAATAACAAATTGTTCACTTTTATGATTTTATACAACCTTCGCCAAGTAAACAAAGCCTTAAAAAAAGGCGAAAACCTTGTTTGTATGTGGATTGTATGTCAAGTGTATTTTAACATATTAACTGAAAGAACAATATTTTGACAAAAGCCTCTGTAGATTACCATCCAATTAGTTATTGATCACATTAAAACAAACCAAAAAGTCCTGACTTCATCTAGTATGTCAATATTGTGTTTTACGTAATATGCAAATTGGTGCATATTTAACAAGTTACCACATCATTTGGTAAATTAATGTGGGGTTAAACAAAATCTTAGATTTTTGGGTATATTCATCTGGTAATTTTTCATTTTGATAGGTCAGGAATTATTTTTTTTGCCTATTCACCTCCCCTTAAGCGGATTTAATGATATTCAGAGTTGATCATATAATCCTTACGGAAAAGACAGAATTCAGTTCAATTCTAAAGTTGTGATGTACCTTTGAGGTAGCAGAAAGTTGTATTTCTTATATCCTTATAAATTTGTTAGCTCTTACACCACTGAGCTGAGCAAAGAGCATTTGCAAACAACGCCAAAGCAACCTACTTCCAATGAAATATTGTTACAGCAAAATTTTATAATCAGAACTAAATTTACACCAATGTAAACTGAATTTTCATGACATTAAAATGAAAAAGCAGTTTTGATAACTCAAGTTATGCTTTATCTGCAAACGTTGCAGATCTAGATGCTTTATCTATTACACGTGGAGTCAGAAGTTCACGTTTTGAAAGATCCCTGCTGTAAAAGTTTATTCCCAATTAATTTGAGTGCATTTCTTTTGAGTTACATTTTGTGAAAAAACTAAAATATAAGTTTGTTTTTAAAAAGCTGTTTTTATTTATTATTTTTATGTATTATTCAATTCATTAATTCCATTCGTGAAGTGCTTTCTACATGGGTTCATGTCAGAGACACTACTTCCCAGAACTAGACCCCCAAAAAGCAAGGCTATAGACTAGGACAAGGAATTCCAACTTTGTCAAGCATGACAAACCGAATTACGAGATATTAGAATATTACAATATGCCGCAGTCAGATTTAAAACGATTCACCACCCCCAGTGGAGTTCGATAATTTCCCTTGAAATAAGACGTTTGCGTCAAAACAACCCATTCTATTAAATGTTACTGTAGCTTTAAGAAAAGCACTGCCAGTAAGCACTTCTGTGTGAATATGAACCTTTTTCAGAATCGAAAAATATATTTTAGTCTCCACGCAGACTAGCCGTGTATGCACAGCACTGCAGTTAAAAATGATACCGAGTTTGCTTAGGCACATTACATAAAAGGAGATGTTATATTCCATCCCTTATACTACATAACTAACCCAATTTATCGCTCCCTCAAATAAAGCCTTAAATCCCAGTAACGGCATTAGACATCCGTTGAACCCTTACAAAAGCGAGGATTCAGCAGTTTATGGTGTCATTATATACTGTATTTTTCCGCACTTAATACAGGTTTTTAAATTAAAATAAAGACGTCTATGTATTAGTTTGATTTTATGAGTTAGAGACGATACATTATCCTCTACACTAGGATGCTATGCAGAGCTAAATAGCCAAGTGACTAAAATATATTTATAGAATTTTAATTAATATACAATAGATATAAAACTAGTATTAAAGTAAAGAAACATTATAATCTATCAGCGAATCATTCATTATGAACAATCTAATAGAAAGGAAAACAAAAATATTGAGATGCTCAACCTCCATTCTCTTTTACTACGTCTCCAAATAATTTAGAAACCGCGGCACTTTTACCGTTAAAATCGAATACTTCTCAGCCAAAGAACAACGGAACCACAATTTGGATACCTTGCAAGAGGTACGACAGACTACGAATAAAATGTACATATAACATGTACAAAATAAGGGAAGGAAGGTTATAGTTTGGGTATATGCCAAAACGAGTCCAGACTAGCAAGTAGCATAACATTTTAAAAATGTGTTATGTTTAAACTTGCTCCAGGTACGACTTCCTCAAGCGTACAAATCTAATGAAAATATACACTGGAAATAATTTAGTAGAATTTAACCAACAGTTTGGACTCGGCTAGTGAACCACATTGACCACTGTATTAGATTACCCACGAATATCTTAGGTGAATGACAGTCAGCTGAACAAATACTCATGGGAAAGTAGTAAATAACTCTTTCGTTGTATTGATAATGAAACAACGGCAGCCTGCCCGTCACCGCTACTACTCCCCTCGAAGATATATATTTAAATTACTATATACTGCAAAAAATAAAATATAATGAAATAGCAACTTTCTGTAGTTAGTCACAGTATCTTAAAAATCTTATCAGTCAGTGCCGTGCTGGCTTAAGCGAATCGACTTAGTGAGGGGAGGGATCTTTGTCAGACTAAGGACATAGGACTTTAATTTCAATAAAATATCCAAATCCAAATTTATATGAAACTTTGCAATATGTATATTCAGCTATATTTACATAGCAATAGTGGTGTCTTCTAAACGTTAGTATCCAACCGAGACATCCCCTGTTATATTAATTTTCAAAATAATATTATTTGCGCTTACCTTACAATTTTGGTAATTCTCTAAAGCCTTGAAAGCGGTCTCTGTCAGCTTTACGTGCAACACGGTAATTCTTTCTGAATTGCTTCGGCCACAATTCAGTCCGTACCTCCCATCCTCAATGAGCGCCGCCATCTTTACTTCCCTTCCACCATAGCCCAGCTGACGTACGGAAATAAAGAGACTCTACCTAGCTCCAGCAGTAGCCAAGGGCGGGACATTAGCTACGGTTGATAACAAATTGTGTTTCTGATTGGTCTTTTTATTTTAACAGGCAAAATTATTATTACCCAGATTCATATTCAGCCGTTCAGTCCTTTTGTTTTTTTCAAAATTTTAGTTCGACGATCTAATGAATGAACAAAACAGTCGTAATAATCAATGTGGTTGCGTCCCCATACGTCTTAAAATAACGTGACGCCATGGACACTTGCTGCAACGGAGATTCCAGAACACACAGACATTCATGTTCTGATAGTATGTATTATTTATCAGTGATAGTATATAGCTTTTATTATTTTCAATAATTTGTCCTAATAATTCTGACTTAACAATTAAATTGTGAAAATATACACAATCCAAATGTACTAAATTATCATAATAGATACAGACAGACCAAATCAACCACTATTCCCTGGAAACAGGTGTGGGGGGACCACATGGACCCAAACAAGCATGCTTGTGCATAAAAACAGCAGAAAGATTCCATAATGTAATATATAACTTGAGATCCTGGTTGGCCAATTTTGTCATGGCTGGTTTGTATTTTTTTTTGTTTTTTAGAATGGCTTCACAGCTTTTGAATATCTTATTAACAAACAGAAAGAAGAAAGAAGTAGGTGATAACTGTAATGGACACTTAGCTCTACCTTATTGTAAAATTAAAATTTAATTTTAAAATAGCTCTCATCAGTAGATCTCATTTTTAAAATAAGGATGATGATTCATTCAGTTGATGTACATTAACTGAACCGGTGATGATTTCTTAATGGGCTGTTGGCGTGGTTGAGACTCATCTTGGCAAAAAAGGACAGGAACAAGATTTGATGTACCTGACAGGAGTGAATGCCTTAGGTTTGTACTTTTTAAACTATTGGTTAATGTGCCACAGGGCCACACTATCATCTCTAAACTTGAAAACTGATGTACTGATATATATATATATATATATATACTATATTTAATATATATATATATAGTAAAGTGCAGTAAAGTCTTAAGCACCCTAACTTTTTTAATACAAATGTAGTCTTTCAAGTTTATTTTTTGTCTGCATCTTTTCAAAAAAAATTCTTTCTTATTTTTCTGAGTTAGTGTGTCAGTAGAATTTTTTTGTTTGTTTTAGATGTCCAAACATTAATACGTTTGCTTAAAAATTTTTCTGTTTATTGTCCTTAATAGTATTTTGTTTTACATTTAGAAAATTTGCATTTCATTATTTTTGAAAGCATTTTCACTTTACAATGGTGACTTTAAAAACAAAAAAGGTAGAAGCATTCTGCACTTGGAGTTGCTCTATGGAGGCAGCACGTGAAGTATGGGTTTTAACCTGCAACTATTATATTTTAAGTGTGGTATTGCTGTCGTACTAAAATATACTACATGGCCAAAAGCATGGACACAAAATGAATTCAGCTATTTCAGCCACACCTCTTGCTGACAGGTATATAAAATTGAGCACACATGCCATGCAATCTCCATAGACACTGACAGTAGGTTAAGGTGCCAACTGTAAAGTCTTCTGGAGGAGGAATAATGGACTGGGCCCCTTAGTTCCAGTGAATGAAACCTGGACTACTGAAGCTACTGTGACCTGGACAATTCTTTGGGGTAGTTTGGGGAAGGCCCATTTTTTGTTTCAACATGACAATGCCCCCATGCACAAAGCGAGATAAATAGGAACTCAGACTGCGAGCCAGTCTTAATTGCTCAACATCATTGCCTGACCTCACTGATTCTCTTGTGGCTGGCTGGATGCAAATGTTCATACATCTAGCCTTCCCAGAAGAGTGAAGGCTGATATAGCAGCAAAGGGGGGCACAACTCCATATTAATGCCCATGATTTTGGAACATGGTGTTTGACAAGCAAGTGTCCACATACTTTTGACTAAGTATGCATCTAATTATTTTAAAATGTAAGTTTAAGAATTAAAAATATTTGAATGTATTATATTTTAATATATTTAAGCATTGCTCAGATGGTTTCAGAAAACCTCTGAGCAAGGTAATTGCAGGAAGAGAACACTACTGCTATGAAAAACAATCTACGACAAATAGACATATGGCTAGGCTTGCTGAGTGGACGTCCACAGTTGATGTCTTCCTACATCTTTTGACACCTTTCTTCTGCGCAACTGCCTGGCCTTTCTCATATCACTCTGATATAATGGGTCTCTTCAGACTACTTCCCACCATCTCCTCAGTGTTATGAAATCCAATCCACTGTTCTGGGTCCAGCCCAATAAAGCCAGATGTAAGTGACTGTGGGGAGAGAGAGGAGGCAACTCTGCCTTTCAGCTTATTTCTTTCACATGTAGAATGACTTTGGCCACTCTAGGGCTCATTGCTTCTTGGCTTTCAGCTTCAACTTTGCACATTTTCACATGATGAAGATTTGTTGACTTCAGCTGGTTAATTAAGTCTTCAATGAAAACTGAAGTCCCTTGGCTGTATGTTGCTTGTAGTGATCACACCTGCTCTGTAATTATTTGCTCAACTAAGACTGAAATTTAAAGCACTACTACCTGCATATGTCTTTTTCTTTCCAGAATAACAAGTCTTTTCTGGTTATTTAAAAATAATATTTGCCTGTTGCATAATTAAATATGGCATTAAATATGTGATAATAGCAAGCAACAATGTATCCACACATCGCTAGTCATTTTACAATCCACATTCAGAGTCAATTGGTCAGGTAAACACCTTCTGTGTTTTGTTCCTGGTAGAGAAAGGCCCCAGATGGGAATGGGTCATTTTTAACTAAAGCTCTCTGAACAAATGTCTGAGCTGTAAAGCTAGCTCTGCTTCGATATTACCTACTCTCCTTTCTGTGACCGATTCTAAGGCCCAGGCAAGTGCCTGGTCATGAGCTCAGTGAGAGACTCAATTGAAAATAAGTATCAACGATATGAATAAGAGATTCTTTTAGAACGTATAGGGTAAAGGAATGTGGCTGCTTTTTTATATCGCTTTACAAAGGGACTTTTAAATGTGTGCCAGTTTTTTTACAGAAATTTTATATTTTCCCAGAGTTTAATAATTCATAAATGTTGAAAATCACACTGCATTGTAACAATAAGTTTGAGTTCCCTTAAGGAATTCCCTTAAAAGCAATTCTTCATCCCACGTCTACTCTACTGAGGTGACAGCATTCTATTTCCTGTTGTGTGTGGGACAGCATGACTGTGCAGTTCCTCCCTGATGCGCTGGGCTCGGCACAAGGACACTTGCCAGCTGGGTGGAGCCCTCCCTGCACTGTGATAACCACTTACTCTGAGTAGTTGTCGATAGTACAGCCAGAGTCCTGTACTGGGCTGTCCTATCCAGCGTATCCTGGTTTTCAAGCCATGGTGATGTGAGGTGATTTTGATCGCACAAACTTTTGGGATTGGTTTTTGGTATTCATTTGGTATTCATTTGTGAAATGGACTCTACATTTACTGTGTATATTTCATTACTATGACCATTACTATACCATTCAAGAAAATCAGGCAATTTGAACAGATGAGGGCAATTTGTAAAAGCAAACAAACTTAAATATGAAAGCCAATTGTGTTAGAAATATATCTATATGTGTTAATATTAATTTATACAATTTACATTATTTTATTAATTTAAAATTCATTGCATTAAAATCTAAACATCAAATATTTTATCGTTCTAAGGCTGGGACCAAAACTATGACATCCTAATCGTCAATACATGGCTGTATTTCGAACTGTTATATTTTCATAAAGTAGATGAAAAAAGATACTTACAAAAAAAAAAAAATTCTTGGAGGTTTTTATCTCAGCACAGCACTAAGTCACAGATTCAACTAATTCTTGCCCTAGTTAATCTAGCTGAAGTTAGCCTTTTTTAAGTGTTGAGGTTGATAGCTATTTAAGGAGAGTAGCAAAATTCCCTGGTCCCGATCAGTGGAACAGGATTAAGAACCGTTGGATTAAAACATACTATTAAAAGTTAAAATGTTCTTATTACACTGCTTATGCAGGCATACACTTCTGATCTGGAGGTGTTTGAAGTTTTTCTAAAACTTGCTATTATAAACCTTTCTCCTTGAAAAGTAGTCCATTATTATTAACCTAGAACAGAACAAAATACTATTCAACCTATGTACTAGTACAATGATGGTACCAGTAACAAGTAACAGTAACAAAGCATACAAAGTACATGTTTGTTTTTTCTATAGGTTTTGTTTCTGTTTCTGTTATTGGGAATATTATGATGTTCACTGTGCCAAAAGAGGGTTAACTGAGCTATTAATTATGTATTGAGTATTTTGTATTTTTTCCATATGGACTTTAGCACTTGCCACATTAAATGTACCAAACTATTTTAATAGAAGTTGAACTGATTACGCTCCAGCAAGATTTTGGTTATTACATCAGCACATATCCTTAAACTCAGGCTAGTTTTGACAAGGCTAATGTGATCACACATTTTCACTTGGGAGTGGCAATCAATACATGAAAGTCGCTCTTAAGATACCAAGCTTATTGTCCACAATACGCACAACCACACAGTAGAAATGCTGCAACATATCTGACAAACTGTATTTATATGTAAATAAACATGCAGTTATAACCATAACATGATGGGAATTTTGACAATATCAATTGTGTTCAAAAACAAGCAAATTCACAACAACAGTACAAACACTAGAGTGTCCTTATTTAAAAAGCCACAAATTTTATTTCAGTTCTAGTTTGCTCATGTATTCCTTACACAATTAATGCTGGATATCTCTTAGTTTATCAACTGTTTCTGCTTTTTTGACACTCGGAGGCTATTTACATATATTACAAAAGGATAAAGGAAAAAAATATATGTTTTAAAATTCTTTCAGTTTCTGTCATTTTAACCCAGATCCACTCAGGAGGAGCCACTAAAGTAAATTATGGAACTGCTTTGTGGAATACAGGCTTCACATAAGAAACATCCCTTCATTAAACTTTCACTTCTATTTTTCAATCTTACATAAATATAAGTATAAAAACTGAAACAAAACCTCAGAAATTATACTTTTAAGCATTAAAATCAATTTAATTCAAAGAAAGGCATACCCAATATATTTATTCAGCAAATCTGCTTGATCATGAATCATATAACTGTCCCTTGGTGTGTGTATAATCAGTATCTTATTAATTTAATAACAAAGACAGAATATAGCTTGATTAGCTACTTTGGAAAGATATTAATCCATAATACACCAATGCTTAATGAAAAGATAATTTAAATCCATAGTTTTTGGTTTGCATTGCTTATCTCTTTTGGAACTAGGTCCACCATAGATTTAAATGATAAAAAACGCCAACAGATTTCATCTGAAACTTTTAAGGATACAAGAAGAAATTTTTTTTACCAAATGGTCAACATGATAGTTTAGCTGATGACATAATAAATAAACAGAATTAGGTACAATCTGTTTGTGATACTACAAGGAATTCAAAAGACAACGTATAATACTTGAAAACTGGAAAACAATTTTTAGCTCTACCTGAAGAAATCTCAATTAAAACGGAACTTCAGTTTTAAAGTAATCCAAAGGTGAGTAAAAATCATCTGACTTTTTTCAAATTGATTTACAAACTCACATAGACTCAAGAGAAAATGAATGAGATGGAGGAGGGGGCGTTGAATGCTACAACCGAGCATTCAAAAACATTAAACCCTGAAAGCAGCAGATAGCTCACAGACCTATTAACTTGAGGGAAATGTATATTTGATAACAATATCAATGTTCAATCTATAACTAAAACTTAATTTTTAAGTTGTTAGGTAACCTGGAAAAAAGTGAGAGTCAAAGTTATCGCGTTATTTTAACTGTAGAAAATATTTGTTTGTATATACCTCTCAGTTTGAGAGGTATCCATCAACACTGCTTAAGGACTGTGTCTGAATGACTGTGCACCACAGATCCAAGGCTTAGCCATGCAATGTAAATAACTGTATAGGTTTGCTTATAATTCAATTTGGATTTACAGGGAACAAGATTGTATGTAAACATATTATGTTCAAGAAGTTCAAGTGGACCTATGACTAGGTAATAACAACATCATGTCCTATAACCTTGAATACATTATCTTTGACTGATGGTGAAAAGATTTTAATTAAATTATACTTCAGATACATGTATATACATATTAAATTTATGAACTGTTAGAAAAATAAACTAGTTTTACATTTTGTAACTTAGCATTTTTCTCTTTAAAATATAAAATTATTCAGTGATAAATTCAAATTTATATATCATTTAGGGTTTGGGTCAAAATCACATATTTTCATAGTTAAATATATAGAAATATATAATTTATTGTTAATTTAATCGCATGCATAAATTTAAATTTAAATTTTATTTAACCAAAAAACAGAATAAAACCAGGATATGCTCCATGTCTATCCTTGATGTTTCAACTCTCTACTTAATGAAAATACACCTACAATACACATGGATTTTCCTGAATATGTACCGTATTGGTGTCCAAACATAAACATAGTAACATAAACACAGCCAGTTTTTGAAGATCAAGTTGTCAGCTGACCTAAAGCAAAGGAAAAACCGACGTAATAAAAACCGCATGTAGCAATGTACATGACACCAATAAAGAAATAGGCTTCAGAAAAGATGTGTGATGCTATTTCCTTTTGGTTTATTTTCAGTTGCCTTTGCTAAAGCACTAAAAGTGTGACACATTGCACAAATATCTTGAAATTGAAACCTTCACCCTGAATTGTGAACAGGGTTTATAAATGTCCTAAATATCGTTCCTCCTCATTCCGGAGCGTCGTAAAATAATAACAGTTTATCTGTGAATATCACTGTTAAATGTATACACAGTTAATAAAATATCACAATTATCCTATTACTAATTGTAAAATAAATAAATAAATAAATAAATAATGTCTAGAATTCTTTTCCCCAGTTTTTAATATTAATTCGAATAGTAGAACTAAGCATAAATTTGCCAATTGAATTAGAAGTAAGATAATATTTGCATGGTCTAAAGTCAATGTTCAGTAGGCTAACACATGAAGTATTCTCCGGACAGATACTAACCTGAGTTTATGATAGGAGTTGGAGTGGGGCACAACTAATACCACAGATTTAAAACATACAGAAGTAGGCCTACCTCAAAACCAGTAAACACATTTCAGTACAGAATTTATGTTTACTTGTGAGAACACTTTAATTTCCTTAACAATGTTTTATAAATGCTTTTATTTTTTTAATTAAATAATAATGTTACCAGTAATCACACTGAACACAGCTATTTACCAGTGCTTTAAAATAGCATGTGTCCATTTTAACATCTAGGCATATATGAAAAGAGTAATGAAACAATATAACGAAGATATAGAGAGCTGATATTGCATACTTTACTCCTTTTTAAAGATTGAAATATGAAAACTATATTATACACTTACTATAACTTCAACATAACAACATCCCTAATAAGAACTTCACTTAGGTCTTATTATTGTATGGATAATATTGTGTACATATTGAGCCCTGTTTAAGTAGTCTTCAATAAAAGGGTCAAGCCTATTTTTGTATGACCAGTTGTATGATTCATGTG
>JAOVYW010009426.1:0-20923 GCA_025775045.1 Hiodon tergisus
TGGTTTGTATATGATTAGTTCACCTGCCTGTAGCAGACGGGCCTGCAGCTGCATCATGGCCTGCTCCTTTCCATAGCATAGGTAGCTATGAGTGTATACATTGTAGTTAAACCCATACAGACGGAACTGGGCGGAGTTTGTTGGGTCTCGCACTGGTTCTTTTGGTGTGAAGGTGATTTGGGTGGAGGCCCCACCCATGTCCAGAGCCCCTAAGATCTTTCCTCCAGTGGGGTGCAGCCACTTGCCCTGGAAGGAGAACTGTCACAAAGACAAGCATGAGAAGTCACACTGTCAAATATCACCTGTCAAATAGAATGTCAACCGTATAGATATAACCTCAAAGTTGGAAATCATAACCCCATTTTGGAAATTACTGCAGAGGCTGTATTAATAATATTGTACCCCTATCCTGTTCCAATGTCAACACATACCTTTATGAACCCTTCTAGTAAGTAGTTGATGGTGATCCAGCCATACGCGCCCTCCTCCATACCAGAGAGTATCCGTGCCCCCCGGAAATTAAACGGGTATCCCTGGATGGTCTTTGCCACCTCTTCCAGGACCTTGTTGGACTGGGTGGCATTTTGCAAACTGTAAGGAGATGCAACGGCTGCTCATAATATGTCTGTGCGGGTCATAATTACAGGTACACTGTCCATACAAAGCATCACTGTAACCAATGAAGTAAGTTCCCCAATCATAGTTTTTAATGACCTGTAACATAACATGCTTTTGTCTGATTTCCCCATTTCCCTCACTTCAGAAGGCGCATTCCGGCTGTGGCACCGAGGTACACGGGTGCCGTCTTCTGCTGTTCTACTGGTATGGCCTCCTTGGCCACATCCAGACATTTAGTCAGACTCAGCCCAGCTCCAGGAGGGTCATGGGCATAGCCTGAGATCCCAGGACCTGGAGAGAGGGGAGAGGGTCACTGCAAGGCTTCGGGAGTTGTAGCCATGGTTAAGCTAAGACTGTGACTGTTTGTTTTGCTTTGCTTTGCTTGGTTTGTTCCGAAGAAAAATCGTTGTGAATTAAAAAAATGTTTTAAAATACTTTAAACACTCGTAATTCATTATTCTTGTTATTCTAGGAACATTAACAGTGGTCTGGAAGATCAGATATTTGTATGAAAAAGGTAAAGCTTAATAATATTTGCAGTCCATGAAGGTCGTTACTAAACCAAAACATGAGAAAAGTGGTGCCCATTTGAAGTGGTCATTTGACCCATTTAAACTGTATATTAAACAGGACGAAGGAAAGATCAACAAAAAACTGAAACGTAGCAGGTAATCCATACAACCAGGGGAATGCGGTTTATTGTTTTTTCTCAGTTTCTCAGTTGCTTCGTCACCTATGGAATTTGACTGACACGTTACAGAAATGAAGGACCTGTGCCAGATCGACTGGCAGCGAAAGGGACATAAATCAAACATTTGCAACGTGATGCAATGACGAGAGGCTGACACAGGCCCCGTGCTAGCTTTGAAGGAAATACGAATAACAAACACATGCTTTGTCAAGGAAACTTAGAGAAAAGTATCCATTGAAAGGGTATGAACTGAAATGATACTGACCATCCACGTCGCAGACTAAATGCTGGGAGACCACGCCTGTGTTGTTCTCCTTGTCTCCTGGCCACTTGTACAGGAACAGGGCGGTGTGAGTGGAGCCGGCATCAAACACCATCCCATACTGAAGAAGTCACAGGCAGACCCAATGTAAGGTGTTGTTGATCTCACTTTTTCTGGGATGAAAACGCTAACTGCATTTAATACATTTGTATTTAATAGTGTTTATCTTCTAAGTATCATATTTCTTCTCCTGCTGAAAATAAAAGGCTAGTTGATCCCCATAGTTACGTAAAGCAGGATTAGCAGGTTGCCAAAGTGTTGGTCCCACCATTGATTTGCAGCACTTCACAAAAGCCAAATGTCGGAACCTTCCGTGTTTTACCATTATCTCACTTAATAAAAAGTTGTTTTGCATATTCCAAGGAATACAAATCTATTCAAATCAAATTGACTTAAAATCACTTGAGAAGTTTACTATGTGTTTCATTGTGGTTGACAACACACTTGATCACATGTCAACGTTCAGTGTGAAAATGTAGACAGATTTTGTGAGTGAAACAGAGCACGTGGTCACCTGAAAGCTGGGAGGCAAGTCCACTTTCTGATGCCGGACCAGTACCAGGATGAGAGCAATGATGGCCATGCAGCCCACCATTGCCACCAATACCCCTACAACTGCCTGTTTCACCACCAGCTTCCCCATTGCACTAACGCAGAGACCTGCGAACAGACACATTGGCCAGGCACATTGACAAACATTATAGACTGCTGGAAAACATGGCCATGTTAATGCATGAGGATAATCACAAACAGATACAGTGATGCCCACAGATAGAATCTGAGACCGCACAAACATAAATGGCCCTTCTGACTATTTAAAGATCAAAGGGTGTCATGTGTAACTATCGACTTTGTCTAATGCATCTCTGTCCGACTGTTTATTGTGAAACTGAAGACTGAATGATCACTTCAGGTATCAGGTTACAGCTGCAACGGTCAAATATGTATCCAGGCTGTTAGCTCCCCAGTTCACCTCCCACACTGGCTACATTAAGCCTCCTTTTTGTATTTCACAGGTGTTTAAATACTTCTACACCAGTGAAACTTCAGAAGCCTAGATTATTCTGTGAAATATACAGTGCCAGATCCAGTTTGAACTGTTTATGGTCATTTTTTGTGTGTGATGTATATCAATGTTCATCTCATGTCATCTCATCAAACATCCAACTCTGTAGTGTGTCAATATTTGATGACATATAAACTAGTTGGGCTTCACGTGACACTGGAATTGGATCATTAAATGATTTGAATCTATTGTGCTTATAATGTAGTAGTCCATTAAAACACATTGTAAGATAACAGACAAAACTGGGAATCCGGGAAAAACTCCCGCAAAGCATTTTTTATTTATATTTTTAAATGCTGGTGATGAAGTTTTTATGTTTTAAAAAAAATATTTTTTCATATCTCCTGGTTTAAGTCATACCTAGTAGTGGTCAGTTTGTGCAAATAAATGATGACCTTTCAGAAGCAGCTGAAGTTAGGTATCAGATCCCAGAGGGTTCGGCCTCAGGTCCCTTGCTCTTCAACCAACTTTTTACTCTCTCCCTCTCCCTGACATGGGAGATATAAGCTTTGGCTAACCCCAAGAGGGGTATCATTCCTAGTGTTGTCCTGGCAGCAAGAACAGAGAAGGAACCACTTTATAGCACACTGTTGGCTATTCCTTTCAGCCTTCCACAAAGTGCTGAAGCTCTCAGGCTTTCAATTCAGGTCCTCACTTATTACTCTGTTATTCAGTTTTTCAGTTTTATTCTATATGTCACCCCATTTTCCAGGTGTTCTCTCGACTGCTTCTGTGCTCAGGGAATCATTTTTCATTTTGGTTCAAAGCGTAATCTGTTCAGCGCTTTGTGACATCATATTTGTAAAAACGTGCTATAACAAATGAAGTCTGAGTGATGAGGGAATCTGCTGGAAAAAAAAGATTGTGTAAAAAATACACCCACAGAATCAATATGTACATAGCTTTACAGACAGAAACATATTACACAAAATATTTCCAAATGTGCACACAGCACCTTTTTTTTTTTTTTTAGCTTTCCACAAGTGCAGTCCTGATTATGATCACCCTTGGTGTTTCAAATGGTGCCTTTGACTTAAGTCTTTCAACGGAACTAACTTCACAGTAGTCAGTGTAGTTGTAAGTGTACACAATCCAAATCCATTTCTTTTTGTCTGCCAATGCATGGGGTATGTTTACAAACTTAAAAAATGTGTGCAATTTGCAAGCACTATTTCTGTTGTTACGAGTATGAAATATTTTCAAAAGACATTACTCCATTAAAAAGCAAAATTCCTCTATTGTAAAAGGTGACATTTTCTTGGATACATTTCCATGTTCATTGCAACAAAAGACATGCAAGCGGTTTTACCACTTGTTTGCCTTTTTACATTAAGAAGCATGTGTAATAGAAACAAATCATTCCAAAGTAATTTGTCTGATGTTAAATCATATTCTTGTGTGGATTTTGACTCCCAACTGGGCAGGCACTGGATTTGTATAGGGACTGGGCTACTCTATAGATGTTAGTGCCTTTTCCTGTTGGCATACTGAACATGATAAATGATCTCAAAGGTTTTATGGAGGCTCAAAGTGCAAGCAATAAATTGATTAATTAGATCAATAGACTCAAATGTCATAGCCTACTTCGGTGGTTTAAAAGGTTTTATATTTCATTCACATTGCCTTTGGCAACAAAATCTTTGTCAACTTGCTACTCGCACTATACATAACCTTATTTCTGATTGCTTTTAATTTTTTTGAGTGGAAGAAATAAGATACTTAGAAAAAATTGAAAAGAAAACCCCATTGAAGTTTAGACGTAGGTCCCAGCCATGTTTTTCATTATATGGATTCTCAAAAAATAAATCCAACTTAGAACCTAGTGGTTGTTGCGTTGGTTAATGACCGCAAAGCTATCATAAAAGCTTAAGGAGTTCAACAAGTTGTGATAAATAAGGAGGCATTACAAGATACGTTGAGAATCACGCAGCTTTTCACTATACGACCAGCATTAGAGACAAGCTCGGGTAAAGGTGGGTAAAGGCACGATCTCAGAGGTGGGCATAATAAGTTTATCTTATCTTATTGTAAGGACCAGATCAAAACCAGCTTATTTTGAATGCAAGCATGGGAGGGCGCAAGATGGCAGTTGTCGACCAATTACTGCTTATTAAATATGAATAAAACTTTACTACAAAAAAGTATATGAAATACACAAACAAAACCTTACATGTCAGTGATAAAAATACTACCAATAATAATTACAATTATTTATACATGTCCAACAGGGTTAGTGTTGTTGACAACAGTCAGCTTACCTTCAGTAATTCTCATTTTGTGACGCAATATTATCCAGCTCTCTAAGGACCAGGGTGGGCTATGTTCGATCTTAGTGTATGTGTGCCACTTTCCTCTGTCTGTTTGGCCAGCATAGCACATGCCTAAGCCGTGCGCTGCCCCTATCTAATTTGAATTCTAAGGGAGATATTGTTAACTTTACACTTTGAAGTTGACAATAAAATCCTCTAGCGAAAGGCTTGCACGTGGGTAATTGTTTTTAGTCCTGCAGTAGCAGCCTTCTCCCCAATCTCCTCCCATACGGGATCAGCATTTTTAAAGAGTGAAAACAGCTTGATTTGGGGGCTGCATTATTTCTTAATATCCATGGGCACAATGCCCATTCAAAGCAGTTCATGCTTCTAAGCAGTTCAAACATCTAGTTCTTTACAACCAGTGCATCTGCACCCAGCCAGTCAACCCTCCTCCTTTATCCAGGCTTGGGACTGGCTCAGAGACCGCAGGATTGCAGACCCATTGTGGGGGAGCACACGCACCTGATACTCCAAGATGGTCTCCCACCCAAGTACTAACCACACCCAGCCCTGCTTAGCTTCTGAGATCAGACAAGATCAGGCATAGTCATGAGGCCTAGGCTGCTGTGTCTTATTTTAATCCCTTGTAAAAAATAAAATAACTTTTTGCTAGCTCTATTGCGGCGCCATGACCCGGTCTTAAATGAGAGACAGGAAGTACGGACAATTGTTGGTAGAAGTCTTTTAAAATGGAGGGAGAGGACCAAGATAATAATTGTGATTGCACTGAGGAAATAAACAGGTAGCTGAGCGCTAATTGGTGTGTATTGGACTTGGATGAGTGTGACATGCTCTGATATCGACAAAAGTTGCAAACGTTTTAACAGGACCATTCATCACGTGTGCATATTTTGCAGTTTAAAAGTTGGATTCATAGACATTGACAGCCTGCATCTAGTCAATTCTACGATCGGCGGTGTAGACATCTGTATAACAGGTCATTAAAGCAATACAAAGAGATGCAAATGGTTGACAACGGACAGAGATAACAGAAAAACTGGGGCCTTAGACAAATGAGGACCCGAGAGAGCGATTTGTAATAAAAGACATTTATCACAACAAGAACTGTATAAATGACAAAGACACCATTGAGATTCAGCTGGCGCCTGTTTTTGAATAAAGATACGTATAAAGAATAAAGATTCCAGTAACAGTGTGCTGGTCCATCTTTACTGGTTTCCTAATTAAATTTCTAGATGCAGTAGACAAACCAGCCCATCGACGCCTGCGCTATCAATGCTTGTTGTCGTAACAGTGCTCTGAACATTGACCCGCCACGTCACGTCGTTGCTACCTCGTCTCCTTTCTTTCGTTATTTTCCCAGAATGACTTAATTGCGTTTAATTCAGTAGACGTTTTAACTGCAAAAATTATAATGGTTGTGTTAAAAAAAAAAAACAATAAAAAAAAACAGATTTAATATTGTAAAAGGGCTTGCTTTAGAAATGCAATTAAACGTCTTCGGCGACCTAACCACCGTTCCCCGCACTCGTCCAGCATGCGGACAGAGAGGTGGAAGGCAGGGTATTCTCTGAGTTGTTTTTCAATGCCATCTTTCTACCAATGCGTTGTAGGTCAAATTTAGATTTTTTTATGGTAGAGTTGCACTTATTAACTAGCTCGGCCAAAATTAGGTTTTCCCCATCCCACCAGTTTGTATTTCTATTTTGGTAATACATGAATAATGAAACAATGCATAAAATGATAGTTGATAGTAAAACGTGCGGTTAAAGTAGGTTGTGATTTTTGAGTCTATTTACAATGTGTACTTTGATCAGTCACAAGTGACTTCCTTAATCTCAACATGAAACCGACTCATATAATGTACCTTCATCTTGTAATTTAAGATGGAACATTTAAACATAGGCTATGACCAAATAAAGACTTTGACGACCAGATAATTGCATTCAATAAAATCGTTTAATATTATATAAATGTATTTTTTGCTTTTGGGAAGTATAATATTCCCTCTACTCAAAAAACAACGTTATTAAATGCGTTTAGCGGGTTTGGATTCCGTCCCAGTTTTAGTAAAATATTTTCAACATTACAATGCAATGAAACTGTAAAATTGTGATCATCACAAACATGTATTTGCGGTATCTCACGATGTCGTTAAAAAGAACGCGCTGAGATGAACTTATATAACTTTTACACTTCTCTGCAAGTAGCTGTGAGCTCCTTGATAACTTGATTTTACTGGCAGCGTGTAGCGAATACCGTGTTTACTTCTAAATCCGCTCTGTAAGGGATTCTTAGGAGCTTTTTTGAGAAGTTTGATACATACAGGCCCAGACCTCCTTGTTTATGGTGACTGCAGCAGCCCGGCAAGTATGGGATCCAGTATTCTACCATCGCTCGCTACAGGTGGTTCTACTGTCAACGGCAAGTCAAGAAATTACTACAGGCTACAGGTGGCACTCGTTTGTTTTATTTACAAAACCTTATGTTTTATCTCAATATACATTCGATTACATTGCATATATAAGTCCTGTAGGTTTGTCGAGTAATAGGTTTTACTAAGGGTATCAATCCGTTAAAAGGTTAAATAAATTTACCTTCACCTAAACTTGAGACTGATTGAAAAATATTAATGAAGAATCATCTGATTCAGAAGTGGAGTTCCATTAACCCCTGAGGGTGAACATGAACAAAAAAATCTTACAAAGGCTAAAAACACATGGAATTATTTTTGTCGTCTGACGTTAATAATTTCCAAAATAATTTTATTCTGCCGTTTCCTAATTTTAATGGTTTCTGCCTCATTTAGAGATTTTAGATTATTGTATTGGAAATCACTATGCATTCAATTTAAATGGAATGCTGTTGCGTTTCATTCAGATTGCAATACCATAGTTGGATCTGTTGGGGAAAGCTGTTGCCTGAAACCGGACTGAGCCTCATGAGCTTGACTTTGTTGGTTTCGACGCAACGGTTCAACGCTTAATCCTCTCCTGCGAACTGTGTAGCCTAGCAAAGTGGAGGAGAGGTGAGTAGCTGGAAGGCATCGAAGGTTACCAGTCCAACTACCGCTGTGGTGCTGACACAATGTACTGACATGCATTAGCACAATAATCTCATCAGCGCCCTGTTATACCCCCCAGAAAGACAATGGAGAAACGTCACTTGGCTGGGAAAGCTACATTGAGCCATGGCTGTTTCTTCTTGCAGTCTCTGTCTTTGATCTTTCTTCTCCCCTGTCTTTCGTTCTTCCTGTGCCAACCCTCTTACAACCCCCCCTCACTATATATCTCTTATGTAAGCACCTGATGAATATTGCCAGAATATTGTTCTTAATCTTCATCACCAGCTAACGAGCACGGCTAATCAGTGTATCGGGGACACCCAGAGTCGTGAAGGCAATCATCCTCCACATCCAGCTATATGTGGGGCAAGCGTTTCCTCCAAACAAGGAAACCTGTAATATCTTTGAGGGACTAGCCCTTTGCTTTGTCTGGGAAAGCCACGTGGATTGATTAGGGAGTCATACCCCCTACACGAACGAGGGAGCGTCCCGGACATGACTGCCATCAAATTGGTTCAGGGTCTAACCACACTTGCCCTAAATACTGGAGAAACGTGTAAATGTAAATGTGCAGAATACTATGCCACTCCATTTGGATGAATTAGACCTGAACTTTCCTTTTTGCTTGGACCCCCTGCAGTCTAAGGAACCCTAAAAGACTTTGCCTTCAGGATGGGATTGAACAGAGCTGTGTTGTTTTCCTGTATATATAGAAACATCTAGAATTATTTTTTTTTTTGACAATCTCCCAATCCATAACCAACTCAGCTGTGGGACCCAGAATTTGGGAATGTGGAACACAGCCATTTTTTAGACAGAACATTTAGAAGGTATAGAAGGCTCAGAGCCCTTAACTATACCTTCCATACGATTTGTCTAGATAGTGAACGTATCTATGTTTTTCTGGGAATGTTCCATAGCCAGGTGTGTCTGGGGCCTTGTTGTGTCCTCTGTCTCCCTGAATAAACCTGCAGAGGTCCTCCCTAATGGCTATGGCCCACCCGAGGGAAGTGACACTATTCAACACTGGCGTCACTGAAGGATCATTAATACCGTATAGCAGGTCCTGTGGGCGGGGAGGAACGTCAGATTCTACCAAAAACAATCCATGGAGCTGGTCACCATGAAACGGCGGATATATAACCTCCTTAAGGACTCCATTATGGTGTACATGGCAAAGTACAGAAAAGCAGCCAGAGAGAAGTGGGGAGTGGACTAGAAATAACTGAACAGCAGCCACTCTCCCAGGAACATTATTACTTCTCTCCAACTTCAAAGCTCTGAAAGATTACCTCATATATCTAAATTTCAATGTTGGTAATGTTGGTCTTTTGAGTGTTGGAGGGTTAGTGTAGAATGTGTTGTGTACTGTGCGTATTTGACGTGGAAATTAAAAGGTTTATTTAAATTATAACAATGTAAAAATGGTTATGTCAAAAAACAATACAGTTATATTTCCTTTCGACTTGAAATTAACCTCTAGACCTTATTTTAGAGCCAAGCTTGCTTCAGCACGCTTCAGCTACCAACCCTGTATACCAACCTAGTATAGAATATTTAAATTTACAGTTTATTTATTCGATACATATTTCTATCAGCATATCTTACCTTGCATTTTACAGTTCAATTGAGGTATAGTGAGTTACAAAACATTCAATATGAACTGTAGTAATTTACATAATATTTTCAATGCAAATATTACTTGCACTTTATTATATGGGAGACATTTTATGGGACATTTTTACTAGTAATCTTTTTCAGCACACGCACACATATATACACAAGGATTAAGAGAATGAAATATATATATATATATATATCTTCATGCCACTTTTTGAGAATATACATGCTATTTCTATGACTAGTACCTGGAATGCCATTGCCCTAGGTAATAAACAGCTAGAGGTGATGGCCATGCAAACATTCGGATTCACGGGACTTACTTATTTTCTTACACATTCCGCTAGCAATTTATAATACTGGCTATTTACTTGGGGGTTTATAGTCCAGTACTTTACAGCAAATATTTGCCCCATTTCTTTCTTCCTGCTCACCGTTGTGAATATACCTTACACTTTTATGTCATTCTCGTTCAAATTCTGCCCTGATCTTGAGATCATGTAAATATATGAATTTGTGCAACAAAAACAAATGTCCCTCCAATAAAATTCTGGCTAGTCAACCAGTAACCTAAAAATCCCCGGATCTCTATGTTTTGCATTAATGGTTAACATACAAAGCTTTCTGCATTCAGTTAAGCCTCACTAAAACCAAGCATTGCCACCCACCTCACTGTCCTGCGTTTTACTCACTTTGTTGTCTTTGGTTTTGCCGTTGCCCAGTCACAATTACAGTCTTCCCTCTTTCGTTACACCCGGCAGGATTTAGTAAAGTTTGGTTCAGCGTTCACTGTGAACCGTCGCGTCCAGCTGTGTTGTCTATCGCCCCCTCTCCCTCTCTTTATCTCTCCTTTTGTGTGCTCTCAATCCACTGAAGCGAGCTAAAGTGAATGACAGAATTGCCATACTGCTTTTTACCGTACCAGTATATTTTAGAACATCCAGAATGACCAACACACCCACACACGCACACACACACACACACACACACACATATACATACGCACACAGATACATACATAAACACACTGGACTCACCTGGAAGTTGAAAAGGTAATATAGCTTCATTTGCTTTCTCTAATGCAATTTATAGTGTGTATTTTCCAGAGCGACGTCTACGTTTTTTACGGGCGTGCATAGTGGGTGGGACTGGGACAACAAAAGCACAACCCAAGTTAACTTTACTAAAGTGGAACTTTTTCACTTGATCAGACATTGTAAAGTAACCAGGTCAACATAGATAAGCACTTTGAATTTTTTTATTGATTTTTCTAATTAAGTAGTAAATAATACGTATTTTGTCCTGTACCGTCAATAAAGCAAAGCACAGCACAATGAAAGGTCATTTAAGAAAATTACATTAAACTTTTTCGATGATTTGCTTAATTCAAACATTTTAAATATATTTACAGTGCCTTGCAAAAGTACAAAAGCATTCATTCACTTACAGTGATGTCCAATTACAATGCATTTTTAAGTGTTTTTATGGGTGAAATGTATGGAAAAAGACGTTGTGTACACTTGATGTTGAGATGAAACTTTGTTTTAATGCAGAAATGAACTTTTGTGCAACCTTTCGATGTCTGGCAAGGCACAGATGAAAGTCAGCACCAGATTAGCTTGGCCAGACAGTAACACATTCTGATCTATAAATTGTCATCTTGTTGTACCACTTCATCAGATTCTTTTTCTCAGAAACTCTTGTGTTCCGTGAGACTGATTCTTTCTCAAGTAAGATGTACCTTTAAATTCTTTAAAGACACGTCAGACTAGCAAATTGATTTAAAAACTTCTGACAGCAAAAAACGTCAAAGAAAAATACAAAACTGACACTCAGGCCCCTCCTGTTGTACCGTCAGACATGTTCTTTTGTGTCAGTTATAACTGGTACATCCATCACACGATTAGTACACACATCAAATATTTGACAGCGCAACACCGCTGTCAGTTTCTCACTCAACTGACTAATCAGCTTAACATTTACTGTTTTTTACAATTACAATCAACATGCAAACAGTTATGCTTTTATTACGCAAGATGTATGGATGAATGTTATTACTGGTGATATTAATATTTAAAAATACCTATTGTTTAGGTAACAGCATTTGCCATGCTATAGCATTATTATTATTTTTTTGGGATCTAACAGGTATTTCTCCATGTTTCATGCTTGGTTAGAAAAGGGAAACTGATTTAAGTATTAATTCTTTTCTTTCCCGATTTCTCATTTTTTCCCTTGGTTGCCTTATCTGTGCATCTGCTTCTGTATGACTATTTAGGAATAAAAACTCAGGAGAGTGATAAAGTTTATTAAAGTGGTAGAACAGGAGGCTATTTCTGATTCTGAGAACATAATTAAGCAGCAATGAATCAATTTGGCAGTCCCACAATTTGAAAATCACGTTTCAGCAACAATGAATATGGTCTCCAATTCCAATTGAAGGGTTCGGGGGAAATATTAACATTTAGAATGATCACTTTGCTAGTAAGATTAGAGGAATTATATTTGCAAAGTCTTACCATTTTGATACCTAATACTTATGAGAAAGTTCAATGTTATTGAAAGAATTAAGGCAACCTAGATTGTGAGACTTATGACATTAAAACCGGGGAACGAAGTACATTACAAGCAAAGAAAAATAAAGTACAATGAATAAATGATATATTACAATTAATGGATTTTCCTTTTTATTTTATTAATGCCACAGACATATCACCCAACAGAACCACCCAATGAATATATCCGGTACAGCAAACTGAACAGCATGGCAAATATTATGTATTACGTATGGTGATATCTGGAATGGATATGATGTTGGTTATTTAACAATTCTTCAATGTACTTGTATATGTCTTTGCAAAAAATATGGGCGTAGGCGAAATAGTGACCAGCACCGTGTAGAATTACCAGCAGTGTATTTTCAGAACAGCTTTAACTTTAGAGACTGGTAATCTATTGTATTTGCTGCCTCTTTGTGTTGGCTCCCCATCACAATGTCCCCATGGCCTCAGAACACCTGTGTCTAACGCTGTTATCCGTCCCCCTACCAACCTTGCCCCAAAGCCCTTAATAAGACTGCACAAAGGCAGGCCACACACCCACCCTACTCACCACACAATGACCAGGCCAATCACGTACCGTCACGGTTTATTATAAATTTGCTAATTGTACTGGCGATTATACAAACAGATTTTTTTGTGTTTTTAAGCACAGATCAGCGCCCACTTGAACATGAAATTTGACCTTCCTATATTTCATTCAATTGTCCTCTGTCACGAGAAGATTTATTCTTTCTTGGTTCAGCTTATCATTTCTTTGTCAATTTGTCCTTCAAAAAATACCAATAATATAGGAAACTATCAAGATATTAAAATATTATATCATGATATCAAGAGGTTAAAACACTGAGGTATCGAAAATCTCAAAAGGTTAAACCCTAAACTCATAAATGAACCTGTTGGTTAGACATTAAGTCTGCATTTGATTTGAAATAGATGACGGTGTGAGTAGAGTAGAAAGCACTCAACACATTGTAAATAATTAGAATAGTCAGTATGTCAGGAGTATATTGTTATTGTTATTGTAATCAGATACAGGCTAAAGTAGAAGCATAAAATCACTGCATAACGTTAGGTCAGCCTAAACAGATTCTTGTTCACCCTTACTGCTTACATGATAATCTTGCGAGTATGGTTAATTATTAAAAAGGAAACAGATGTTAAAAGAAATGACGTTACTATTGCCGAAAGAACGGTGAATAATAAGCTGTAAAACTACACGATTCAAAATGTCTTCCTTCACATTTGACCTTGTGTACTGTTTGTACACTAGAAATTGTATATTACTGATCTGTTAGTATTAAACATGCTCTTTAATTAATTAAAGAGAGCAAACACAATCCTGTTTAAGAATAAAATAGAGTCGAAACATGTGGTTAAATCATACCATTTTTAAAAGATAAGAAAAACAAATGGTCTATTCGTGGACTAAACTTTCCAATCAGAAATTGTCAAATATTTGTATATAACTGAAATTTATAAAAATTTTGTTAGACAGTCAAGAGCAAAACCAGATGCTTTTGAATTAACACTGACAGGAAATCCTATCGATGCTCCAAAAGTGGCCGTTTTAAAGAAATAAACAACTATTTAACTGTGTGATGTCATTTCAAATGATTCAGGTATTTGCAGGGGTTTTCAAACTGTGTGTCTAGAAAAGTGAGAAAAGGTGTCGCACAAAGTATGACAAGGAATATAAAAACTGCTCTCTAATAAAACAGGATGTGTTTTTTCCCATATTTCCATTTAACAATATTTAGGTGGGTCTTGAAATTGATTATACTTCAATTATATCATTATACCATCATTATACTAGGTGGGTCCTGGAATGAAAAGGTTTGGGAACCCCTGGAGTAAACCAACACCAAATCCTGACACAATACAGAACCTAAAAGAACGGAAAAAAATAAGAGAAAATACCAATCTTCCTTAAAACCGAAATAAATTAAAAAATATTTATTTATATTTGTAAAAAAATACGTGGCTTTGAACTGTTATATTACTATGTGATAGGCATTGATCCCGACCTGGTGGCACGCGGAACTAAAGTCCTACTCAGTTTATGTGTAACCACGTAAAGATGCGTAATTATTTTCCGGTTTGAAGGTCAGTGGTAAATTATACCAAAATAAAAGTTTCAAACTAAATTTCAGAAAGATGTCAGAAATGTACTAACCATTCTGTCAATATATGGTATATTCAATACTTGCTAATGCAAGTTTTAAAATTTAAAAATAAATATGCTATTATAGTTTAAATGCTATTGCCTGGTCATATGCCATAGGACACGTATACCCGTATTCTGAATATCATTTGTTATTTTTGGCAATTTTATTAGTTTGATACCTTATGTACTGCATTGATTTAAATTAATATTTTTTGTCATGTGATAATGGGACTGAAAAGTCTTCATAAGAGTTTTGTATGACAGCCTCAAAAAAATGTTTACTCATACATGGTTAGAAATGAACTCCCACCATCTCTACCCCTATCTATGACTGTATGTAATACATACAGTCATAAATGTCAACGTAATGAGATCCAATTATATCATTTGTGTACTCGTTCCGTATCTTCTGTTGAAGTCGATATTATAGGTCATATATCAGTCAAAAGTGCCAGATTTAAACTAATATCGAGGTTCAATAGGCCAACTCATTTTCAGAATTTAGTATCATGTATTTATCATTAGTATCATTATTTATCTTTAATATCTTGTATTTGTCATTCAATGATCAATTCTTGATAATTACCGATTATAATCAGTATTATGGGTCTGTTTAAATAGGCCAGTAGCGCCAAAATAAAAAAAAGGTTATTGGCAGGAATGTTCTTATGTGTCTCAAGAAAATAAAGTGGATCGGTAAATATTTTTATAACATTGTTTCTTTCGTGTATTTTCGCTGTGGTCTTTTATTTCGAAATAGGGACGATACATTTGGGCGGAAATAGATGTATTTGTGGCTTTTAGAATCTCGTTTCGCTTATGCTTATATGCTAGGTTTGTTAAGGATGATAGGTTTCAGTCTCGATTCTTTTTTTGGCTTTTTAATTATTTGTTAGTTAAGATGACAATATAAGGAGACTTTATCAACATGTGTACGCCAGCTGTTCGCTTGTACCATAAAATAGAGGGATTGTTCTCCATTTACAAACCGCCCGGTGTTCATTGGAAACTTGTCCGGGACACGCTTGAAACGAACCTACTTAAAGGTAGAGTTTATCTATTTGACTAACCAGCTGCCATTTGCCATCGTTCAAACAACCGTGTCCTTTTTTCGTTGTCAAGTTACTGCTCGATTTAAATGACAGATGACGTTTCTTTTTGAGAGATGTATTAACTACACATTACTACTTATTGTGTTGCTATCTGAATGTCTAGAAAGATTGCTTTCAGTCAGATTTGAATTAAATAGAGTGACTGCTTTTCGAATTTATTTCTGAAAGAATAGCTAGATAGTGCTTGTCCATTACGGTCCTGTTATATCCTCTGCTAGCATGCCGATGCAAAAATCAGTCGGACAATCCCGAATTTTTACACATGATATGTGTGTTTTTAATAATCCAAACTTTTGGGTTTTAAAAAATATATATCTTGCATGTACTCCCCACACGTACAGTTGACTGCACTTTGACCTTGGGATGAACTAACTAAACTAAACTAGGGGGTTATGGGCTGTACTATTCCTACTGTACAGCATATTTTGGAGTACTACACCACGCCTACCATGTTTCGAAACAATTGCAACACTTTTGAATCTCCCGAATTAGCATCCTACACTTGTTTTAAATTCACTTCTGATAAGGTCCAAAGGCAATTTTTCTTTGAAACGTGTTGACACACTGTACCATATTATCGTTTCACGTTTTTCCACAGATATAAACTCTGCCCCGGTTTCAGCTCCAAGATTGGAGGTCAAATTCCTCCAACAAAATGGTGATGGGTGTAAGGAACATACAGATCAGCCTTTGATTGCAACCAGTGTACCTACGTTAGCGGACCACCCATATGGTTAGTTTTATTTAATGTGACTTTATTATGAAATTTCTATTTTATCACCTCTGTCATGTGATCTTGTTGAATATTTTCCCTCCTATACTCGCATCACACATTGATTGCTGGCTTCCTTTTTAAATTCAGTCACGGGACCACCGTTTCAGAAGTTGCGTGTTGGTGTGGGGCACCGACTGGATGCATTTTCTTCGGGGGTCCTGAGTGCGTATCAGCGAAGCCGTTCAGATGTGCTGAACCACTATTATATCAAACGTATAACTAATATGTGTACTTATTGTACGCCCTATTATTTAGAATATTTGAAGTTATTTTTATTTGAGTGTGTCTACATGTCTCTCAGCTATAGGAGTGGGACAGGGGAACAGAAGGCTTACTGAAGTGTACATGTCCCACAACACCAGGGTAACCATTTCTGTTCCTGTGTGTGTGTGCGTGCATGCATGTGTGTGTGTGTATATGTGTTTGTGTGTGCATGCGTGCGTGCGTGTGTGTGCGTGCGTGTATGTGGTTGTGTGTGCGCATGCGTGCACACAGATGCCTTTTGTAAATTGTAAATGAGACATTCATTGATTCTCAACTTTGGTACTTCCAACTGTCTTGTGAGTGTCCTGTCCTGGATTTTGTTCATCATGTAGGATTACACACTGCGGGGGGAGTTTGGGAGAGCCACAGAGGACTTCACCCATAATGGCCGTCTCATAGAGAGAACAACATATGGTTAGGTCACTGTTGCGGTCAACTTTGTATGCTGTCCATGTTAAATAATCAAAAAAATGTGTACGTGACTGTTACTTAAATTTTAGTTTAAATTTTACCCACTTATGCGGCTGAATATCTGCATTGCTGGATTCAGAAACCTTTCAGTTGCACTACACCTGACTAATTTAAATGAAGTAAAATCTCTCAACTGGCTTAATAAGTTTCTTGTCTGGACTGCTTTTGTGTGTGCCCTAAATTAAGATCTCTCTCTCTCTCTCGTCCAGATCACATCACACAGGACAAGCTGGAGAGAGTCCTAGCCATGATCCAGGGTTCTAACCAGAAAGCACTTCTAATGTAAGACAACTTACTGCTTTAGACTACTGGTCTATTCCTCTGTCCTTACAGCAGGCCATGATGCACTGCAGCTGCACGTCTGTTCCCTTTAGGGATACAAGTTTTAGGTTTAGGTCGATTCTTCTACCCCTAGAACCAAAATATGTGAGTCCCTGCGAATTTAACAAATTTACTCAAATAATGTCCCATAATCTTTCAACATGTCTCAGGCTGAGCTGTGATGTAAGAAAAGCTTTACGCATTTTGCTTTAACAGCGAATAACAGTGGAAATTGTATGTGATTAGGCCATGAAATAAAAGGGTGCCCATACAGAAAATGTACCAACGTTGAGTTACACACATTCGTAGATGTTGCATTTAAATGTGAACACTCTTTTTATGTTTGATGTCACTTTTATTATTAGGCCCTGTGGTAAAAACCTTGATTTTACAACTGAAATTCTATTTCAAATCCATGTTAATTGTTCTTATTTTTTAAACCATATGGCACATTTGTGTATAACTTTTTCCTTTCCAATTAATGTCTGTAAAAATGTCTGCATTTCTACATTTTAGTCTTTACATTTTTTTTCTTTTCATTTTTTGTAAATTAAGTATATGTTGAGTAGCATACAATGACTGTGAAAACCAAGTCATGTCAAATTGTCCTACATAAGACAAAAACATGAAAATTGGAGGAATTGAATGTTTTACACAGGCCTTTGAAAACCATAGAAATCTCTCGTGTTCCAGAAATTGGTCCCTAGGTTCCTCTTTTCCCTGTGCGGTTGCCGGTTCTCTTTCCCCTTTCCTACATGTACTTTTTGCCTGTGGACAGCCCCATTAAGACCGCCTCTCTCTTTACAGGTACTCCGATGTGGATCTGCGTTCCCAGGAGGCGTATGACCTGGCAGCAAAGGGGTCGCTGCGACCTCAGGGAAAGTCTCCACCCATCCTGACCAGTTTGCGCTGCCTGAATTTCCAGCCACCTCATTTTACCTTAGGTAATGAAAAACGCCCCAACCCATTACCATGTCGTCAGTCTTTCCACATCAGCTGACTGTGTCTCAGTGATCAGATGACTGGAGCTCCTGAGATGCTTGTGGTCGCTGACATATTATCCAACTGCAGCGTTGACTGTAAACATGTTATTGAAAAACGAGTCGGTCCCCTGACAACTTGCAATGAAACATGTGAGTCGCCGCTTATGTCACAGCGAACATGCAAAAAGTCACTCCACTGAAACGGTTGTAAACCTGTTTATATGAGGATGTGCGATAAATGAATGTAATATGTTCAACAGCTTCATGACAGCGGCAAGGCAATAAGTGTAAAAATCTTGAGAGAATTGTGACGGCCGACACTCTTGGCCATTGTTTATCCTCCGCTCCACTGTTTTCTCTCGGCACAGAGGTTCAGTGCATCAACGAGACCCAGCGGTACTTAAGGAAGCTGATACACGAGGTGGGTCTGGAGCTGTACAGCACGGCCGTTTGCGCCGGCGTCCGTCGCACCCGGGACGGCCCCTTCACCCTACAGCATGCTCTGACACATCGCCACTGGACCCTCCCTGACATCACACGGGCCATTCAGCAGTCCTGATCCACCTGGGACCGAGAGGATTTGACTCCAGAGACCTCCAAACTTATTTGTACTACTACCGACGATCAGTTTGAGAGGGAAAAAAGAGTTCATTCTAGAGACGGTTTTCAAAAACTACACACCTGTGTGTCCCAAGATGCTGTTGGGCAGCTGGGCTTGTTTTAAAAAAAAAATTTTTTTTTTGCTGTAGAAGACTTTTTCCAAAAATTCTGGTTGTTGTCTGGCTTGACGTGTAGTTAAAGGCCTCCTGCTGCAGTGCATTGAGGTTCAATGCTTAATGTTCAGTGAACAGTACCTGAGCACTAGAGGGAGCTCTACTTAGTCACCAAAAAGGGAATTTTTTTATTATTTCCCCTCCTCTCCTTTTTTCAATAATGCAGGTTTTGGGAAGAATTTAAATGAAAGCTTGACTGGAATCAAAAAGTTGCCTATTTGGAAGTGGAGTTTGTGTGTAATAAAATATTTCAAATAACGTGCCTTTTCAATACCTGTGGAAT
This sequence comes from Hiodon tergisus, assembly GCA_025775045.1. NCBI lineage: Eukaryota > Metazoa > Chordata > Actinopteri > Hiodontiformes > Hiodontidae > Hiodon > Hiodon tergisus. The sequence goes on from JAOVYW010009426.1 coordinate 19,362, forward strand.
AATTCTCAACTAGAACTAATCAAATTCCAATAGGCATCTTACTGTTTAAGGATTAAGAAATTTAAAGATGGTGATACCTGACACCAGTGTACTTCAGTAGATTAAACAGTTAAAGCAACATTTAAGTTAATGTACATACAGCAGAGATGAACCAGTGAATATGATTTCATTGAGTGAAGCGAAGCCCTCAGACTGCAGGCTCTGAATTAGCAACGAAGCAAAAGTGCTATAGTTTAAACAACCGTATATCCGACTGTACTTTAATATCCCTTATGACTATATACATGACAAAAAAAGGGACCACGTTACATTGAAATACACCACTTAAGTAGCGCGGGTCTTGTTTAGGTCGGGAGGAGACTCGATATCCAGCTCGTCTCTCAAGGATTCCAAACTTTGCTCCCAGCGCTGTTCGTAGAAGATACTCAACACACAACGTGCCTGCTTCCCATTTCGCAGAGCCCATGGGCCCAGGGATGACATCAGGATCTGCAGTCGTCTGGAGATGACATATCAGCAGTTAAGCAAAGCAAAATAACATGCACCATGTGATGCTTCAGAACAACCAAGCGTGATGTAGGGGGAAATACTGAAAAGTATTCTGTAACGATGCGGAACAGGAAGAATGTTGCTGTATCACACAGGCAGCGAAGTGTTTGTCTCCTGCCAATAAAACTGGAAATTTACTGAAGCAACTGAGGTTGAAAACATTTCTCTAGGTCATAAAATCCCCCCAGAATTCGAACCTGAAGTATTTTGGTCACAAGGCCAGAAACGCAATATTATTCTTTCTAAATATAAAAGAAAACTTCCTCGTTCACACAAGGAACAACTCTTCTCATAACCGAAATTTTTCAGGAATCTAATTAAACAATGCAATGACCTAAAAAAGTTTTTTTATTTTTAAAATTTTTAAAAAAGCAAAAAAATATTTAAAGTCTTGTCTATCATGTATCAGACTAACAAGGTGCATGAAAAGCCTTAAATTTATTGCCAAAATATACAGCTATAAATATCGATAAACTGCAAAACTGTACAGTATATAAGTTGCTTTTAATAACAGCATCTGGTGAGAAACTAAATGATAAAATTGTTACACACAAAATTGAAAAGCTGTTACTATGACAGGATTTAAAGGCACTCAGCAAGTCTAGTTAAAAGTAAACGTTTAAACGTTTAACGTACTCTCATATTAATTAATAATTAAAAGGCTAGCTGGCCATGGCGATAGAGTAAAACAGTGCATGACTTTACTTGGCAGATAGACGAAGGGGTCCCAATGCTGCTCCCAGAATGCACATGGGCAGGCCTGTCTGAGCAGCTTCAAACCACTTCACTGCCACCTCACCTATGATAGAGATGATGTTTAAACTCATCCTTAGTTTTAACAGACAACGATGCAGACGACAACGCAGACAACAACGCAGACAACGACTCAGACGACGCCGCCGACAACACAGGCGACTACACAGGCGACGACGCAGACGACGCAGACAACACAGGCGACTACGCAGGCGACGACGCAGGCGACTACGCAGACGACGACGCAGACGACGACGCAG
>JAOVYW010009435.1:0-21395 GCA_025775045.1 Hiodon tergisus
TATCTGTCTTAAAACTAATATAATATGTAGATATACACATTTTTTTTTAAGAATGATGAATTGTCTGTATTCTCTTTTCATCTTTATATATGGTGTGTTTGAATAAAATGTTGCTCTATCTTCACTCGTAATTTTGTGAACCGGTTTCCCAACAGCTCCAAGAGAGAGAGAAATCCCCCCAGCATGCAATCCGACCCCACCCTCCCGATGCGACGCCAGGCGTATGTCAACGTCTGTATGGAAATAATCAGGCTGGAGCTGAAGGGAAGCGGGCGGGGGGGATTCTGGGTCAGGGCAGGATTTGTTAACTTACTGCAGTGTCTGGAGTGAGACCCTTATCTGTACCTGGCTCAGTCTTCAGCAAGCCTTGCACTAATGCACTGACCCTGCTAGTGGAAGTAATGGATATTAGAAAACCAGTCCTCCGCGACCAGGGGGATTGGATTACTGAGTTCAGAGAGGAGAAGTGTAATGAAACTCAGATGCCGCAGCATCAGACGCCACTCAATCACTCATTTAACGTTTTATTTTTATAGACGAAGCATCAGATATAAATGTTCAGGGAGCCTGGCTTTCCCTCAACCTCAGTTAAGTGTTCACAAGGCACGCACTGACCCTTGGGTTCTTGAAATTGTAATTATTTATCTTACTATCTTTATTTCTGCTGAATTCAAAAGTGTTTGGACAGAAGGCATTTGTACATCTGTTAAATTATGTGCAGTTGAGTGGGAAAGTATTTACACTTTTAAAAAAAAAACCTTTAGTTTTACCAGACATGGATTCATGCAGTAAATTTTACCTTGCCATGTCTGCTCTGTGAGTGGCTTTTAATGTTATTTTAATGCAACGTAAGATTATTTAAAAAGTTTTGTTTAAAAGCCCAAATTCTCTGGTGGAAAACGTCGACAGATTTTGGGGCCACTGGCAAGCCACAGAAAGAAAAAATGACTTTTCTGATAACCAGGATGAGCTGCCTAGGGGGAATGACAAGGTGTTGGCCCATAAGTATAGCCAGGCAGTGGTCTTAGCAAGAGCGTGAGCAGGAGAACAGTCTGCCCAGAGAACCGTCATTTTCCCTGCAAACGTACGGATGGACAATGGATCATCTTCCCAGTAGAGTACCACACGACAGAACACTTTGCCACACTAAGCGTTCCGCATGCATTGTTCTCCAAGTAAATAAGTGGATAATGGATCTTGGTTTTCTTACTACTGAAATGCATCGATTTGTTGTACCGTAGGGTATCTAATTAAAAAAAAAATCTTTCTGTTCCACAATGCGAGGGCATAACCTGCGAATTTACACAGACATTGATGATGTCTCTTCTACTGTGGAGGTTTCAGTTCAAGGACACTGAAGTAGTGAAGCCATTTGTGTTTAACATCCAGAAGGAACCCTGGGATCAAGTGACTTCCAACTGAGATTAAGAAAACATGGCGAAAAAGGGAGTGGGGGGGTGAGGGGTGGGGGGTGGGGGACTCTGAGCTCCTACCTTGAGAAGCCGGGCGACAGCTCGCCGTCCGTCTCCCGCGAGCCCGAACATTGATCAGGTTCGAGCGAGAGCTCAAGGTTGCCGTCCTGAGGTGCCCTTTAGCACAGCGAAGAGCTCCGGTGTGGGGCTAGCCGGGCTGACAGCGGATTAGTGCAGACGTCCTCCACGTCAGTCTCGAAGAAGGAGAAGAGCGGACCGGGCCTCAGCACCGCTCAGCAAACCGCGAGAGCAGACCCAGAGAGGAACCATTAAAGAGGTCCTAACCAGTTTGCTATAATTTATATGGTGCTGTAAGTGTCCCTCCTCAAAACAAACCTCTTAATTGGGCTAGATTCGATGACTGCTAGTTTCAAATGAATCCCACTCTGATTCTGACTGTCAGGATTTGAATTCTGGTATCTCCTGAAACCATGAGCACTGGGGAAAAAGAAAGAAAGAAAAAGAAAAAACACGCTTACTTTTGAAGAGAGCAATTTAACAATATTTTTTTGTCTTAAAAAAAAAAATAGCCAGCAGGAAATAGATGTTATTGATAAGACCCCTTAAATATATTTTCTTATCTGTCTTTTAATTTGAAACAGCTGGGGAAAAAATAGACAGAGTTGTCACTCAGGCTTTTAATTAAAAAACCGAGGAAGAACGAGGACTTTCTGTCTAAAGGTGGCAGATAAACTCCTGCCACTGGGCGATGTATGTTCGGCAAATTAAGAGGGATGAAAAATGTTCCAAATTAACTTTATGTGAGATCAAGGAGCATTAAGCATTGTGAATTAACGAAAACGAAGCAAGAAATACCCGAGGCGAACAAGACAGTCTGTCGGCTGGAAAGGATGGCTACTTTGATACAAAGTGGATGAGGTCTTCAGTTTTAATCATTTAACGGGAATCAGGGGAGAAAAAAAAGTCCTGTGTAACTGCTGCAAAATCATCCATGGACTATTTCATTATATTAATATAATTATTACTATTATTAATAAAATAATAATTTATATAATGGTTTTTAAATTATAATTAAAATAATAAATACAATAATAAACAACAACAAAAAGTTTTTGTGGTGGATTGCCGGGGACCCATGCTTAGAATACTCACTTGTTTTAAATTTTTTAACGCTGCTGCTGTTTTGGAGCTGATTAAGTCTGCCAGTAGTATGAATATCCCCTCCCCAGTCCCAGGTTTATGGTTCTAATACCTGGAGGACATCCCTTAGACGTCCACAGCAGTTATACTAAAACGACTAATTAGCCAAATTGACAGAATGAAGAAAAAAACCTGGAGCGTTTTATTTTCAAAATCGTAGCACTTATAATAATGTATAATAATGATATATGAAAAGATATTTACAAATCATTAATAGATTATGGCTAGATATTGAATTATTATGACTAATGATACAAATATGGAAATTGCTATTAACTAGAGGTGTCAGTTGATCCAAAAAATTAGTTGATTTAGCTGATTTTAAAATCATGTATTCAGACGTTCCATGCGCTGATATTGGGAGCTTATTAAAACTGTCTTTATTATTGGCTAATGATGGTGTCCAGCACCCATGTCAGCTAAATGAATTTACCTTCACTATAAACACTGATAGTAGAGTAAAACACCTGATACATCAATGTTTACATGACTAGTTGTAATAGATTATCTAGCCATCGTATATGAATGCTTTGTAAGTATCTGATCATGTAAGCTTATTATGAATTGCTACCAGTGACTGGTACTTTGTTTGGCCCTAATCTTAACCTTCACCTCATTGTCTTCCTTATGTGATAACGTTCCTGGTTCTTCCCATTCTGGTTGTCTCAGTGTCCTTGGAATGTCTTGGAATTTCTTTCTGACTCCTACCACTCTTGTGTCTGCCTCACACAGTAGAGGAGCTTTATTATGCCCAAATTCTACCACACGCCTGCTGCCACCCCATCTATTTTGCCATTGCGCCAAAGCCCTGGCCTGGAACCCAGCCGGCTCACAGCCCTGGGAACACAGAGCGCTGTCAGACATCTGATGAGCCGCAGCGGCGTTCCCTGGAGGAGCGATGGCCTGGGCGCCGGTGATGGAGTTAACTGCTTCAAAGGCGGTGTCATGTCTGCAGCTCAAGGTCTGCAGGGAAACAACCTGTCGTTTGCTTTTCACCCAGTGCTCTGCTCAATCTCTCCAACAATTCCACTGCTGCTAGATCTTAATCAACCTTGCACATTTAATCTGTGGTTCCATAAACATTTTGGTTGTATTTCTTCAAAACAATTTGTTTTTTTTGTTTTCAAAAATGTTTACATGTCACTGGCGTATGCACCCCAGTGTCAGAGCAAATGTGATTTAATAACGGTGTGTGTAATGCTTTTAAAGCCGACAAGTCTCAGGAAATACAACTGCATTCCACAAACTATGAAATCGCAGGGTTACTGTCAACAGAATTTACCTTCAATTTGTGATGCATTGATTTATATGTTTTGAATAAACTGTGACATATATAAACTAATATTAATTTGCCATCTGCTAGGAAAAATAATTTACATTTGTAAGATTCACCCACTCCATATACAACAGAGGGATATCTATTTACAATAGACGGATAGGCAGGTAGTTATTTAATTTAAATGGAATGTTGACTTTATATGTCATTAACGTAGAGGAAGATGAGTGACGGACAGGATAAATTACTAATCCCAGTGATGGCGGTTGACGGTGATTGTGGCCTGTGTGTTCCTTGTTACACAGACTCATTTTTATTGCTTTTTTCGTGGCTTTTAGCCATCACCTAACCACCGCTGTATCAGAGGCCCAGGGAATAAAGGAGGAGTGGAGCTGCTTATCTAGGTCTCGCAAGAACCAACCCGGAGATCAACGCTGTTCGCACGGCCCCTCGCTTCGTCCCCAGCTAGGGCCTTTAAATCACCGATATTGGTGATATTTCAGTCATTATCTACTCCACTGACAATTCCCCCACCGTTGAGATAGTTAAAAACATGGCTGCTTGCAAAGAAACACAGGACGTCCCAGAAACAGAAGACTGCCCGAACCCCAGAATCAGAAGGATCCGTTTTTGTCTTCAGTCTGATTTTTAAATCAACCTACTTGGTTGCCTTTGCCTCAACCCAAAACGCAGGCAGATACCTGCCCCAGTTCGCCGGCGTTTAAAGCCGGAGAAACACTTCTGGCCAGGCGTGATAAGCCATGGGAGCCAACGTCCCTCCCTCCCGCTGTCAAGCTGACATGATCAGGACACCCCCGTGCCATCGCGGGTGAGCAGTGTGCAGGAATTAGCCTGATAAAAACCATAAAAGTCTGTGACGTGTGGGCAAAGCAAAGACACATCAGGGGGAATTCCTTTTTTAGTTTGCCTTCTGGTAATAGTCTCTGCCCTTGCTTCCGGCTGGATGGGACTGACCTGACCTGTTACCCGAATAGGTGGCGTGCCCCTGGTGTTCAGTAGAATATGCAGATTGACCTGTCTTTGCAGTTGTATTCAGAGACCTGGAAACCCATTAACTATCCTCTCTCTTGCCTTTTGCTTAAAGGAAAATAAAAGAATATAGCTAAATCATGGCATCCCAATGGTAGTATATCCCTGTCTGTGTTCATGATAATCCATTTGAGGCTAGCGTTTGGAGCTAACATTTGGGGCTAGCGTTTGGGGCTAATGTCTGTGGCTAGCGTTTGTGGCTAACTTTGTTTCTGGCACTTATTCTATAAGTGCAGAACGCCGTAGTTCTCCCCAAAGGATGACTTTCACCTTCACAAATTACACCCAAACTGGTGCATATGCCCGGAATACCTGCTCTCGTCCTTGTTCACACTTGCTCCGGCTTGATAAGCGAAACGGCCGCTCCAAATGATAATTGCAGGTTAACTGATTCTCAAGTGCGGGAATGTACAGATGCTTAACTGATTTTTAAATTTTTTACTATTCCCCGTTCCCCTGAAATGAAATATACTCCCTGATGGACTTCCCGTGGACCTCTCTCTTATTAGAGATTTCGCTTTTTCTCTTCTTAGCCGTTAATGGGCACCACAGAGTCCTGACCTTGATAGACACCTTGTGAAAGCATGGAGGAACTGAATGGACTTCCAAAGCAGGAGAGAGGGAGGGGACGCCTTTCCACGCTGCTCCGCTCCACATTTAATCACTTAGTCGGGTGCAAGAGGCGGCCAATGTGTTTGTGCCTGCTAAGCTCGAATCAGGGGCGACGCCCTAGGGGTGTTTAGCGTTACGGTTACACGGGGCGTTCTGCCAAGAAGAAGGCACTATCTGTGGAATGGTTTCCACATTACCCGACACTCTCTGCCTTCCGGGGGTGGGCGGTGCGTCGGCTTCAATAGGAAAGTGCAGGAGTGGTGGGTTAGAAAACAGAAATTGCTGTCAGGTTAAAAACATTTTATCTGGCATTACTTGAGAGGTGACAATGGTATATATATATATATATATATATATATATATATATATATTTATAAAAGGCACGTCTTTCCTTGGCGGTGCCAAATCCATTAGGAGGATAGTAATGCTTGTCAAAGCAGTGTCGTTATAATACGTGAAATTAATGCGCCCGTATGAGAGTTAGGCTCGATATTTTAAGAAACGGGGTGTAAATAAGGAGATAAGGCATGCTGGGAAACCAGAGTGATAGCCTTCAGCCATAAGAGGATTTGAAAGGGATTTACTTTTCCATTAGATGAAGAAAGTAAACAGAATCGGAAAGTATGTATAAATTCCTCTTTTATGATAGGAAAAATGGGAAGGGGGGGCTCATGGCATTTTACAGGAGAGACACAGGTCAAACTTTCTTTCTTCCATTTTTCATCTGCATGTTTCAAGTAAACCACGTGGCGGTTGAGCTACATTTTTAAGGAGCTTACACATCCTGGCAGGTTCTGAAAGTTCAGGAGGAAAAGTGAGGCGGAATGTTCTTTGAGATGAAATGGCTCTGATCAATGGGAGCATTTTTAGCGGGGAAAATGGCAGAGTTACGGCACTCCAGCGAAGCGTGTCTCATGAAACGCTCAAAAGGGGAAAAGTCATTTATTTAAATGTTAAATAATAATAATAAAAATCTTCCAGACTCTTCTCAAAATTTATAGCACTTAGTACCACTAAAATAGAGCTTCTGTGCCCCCATATTCATTCATACCAGAAACACGATTCAATAGAAGGACGACATTTTATTTTTGCTCAAACAAATCGGAAATCTGCTTCAGTGTAACATAAACAATTCAGGAAAGAGGAAGATACTTCATTCGGCTCCATAACACTCCATTATTTCAGTTAAAGCGCCCTGAAGGGCGCCCCCTACTGCCACATGAAAGGTGGTGTCTGTCATGAGGCCCGACATCAGTTGCTGTTAGCAATACGACTTTAAGGTGAAATCTATTTACAACAAAAGGTATGGCTGGTCCCCCTCACGTGAGGTTAGATTTGTGCACTCAAAGGTTTAAAATAAACATTACTGACAATAAACCTACAGAAAACACCCCCTCTACTTTCCTCTTAGTCAGAGAATACTACTGCATGCTATGCAAACATACACAGACACACGTACACACAAACACACCCACATACACAGACACAAACGCACATACATAAAGACATATGCTTACACACATACAGACACACGCTCACACAAACACACACACACACAAACAGACACACACACGAACAGTTATCCATCCTTAGGAAGTACACACACATGCACACACACACACACACTCACGCTCACAGACACTCACACACACACACATAGTGTGGTTATTTAAGGGACAAAGATCAATAATGCTCTCGTAATCCCCCTTAATCTTCATAACGAGCTTTAATGAACCAATTAATCATGCCCCCTCATGCAAATGCATAACCCTGCCAGGCCGGCTCCACCAACCCCATGGGATGCGCAGGAAAGTCTGCCCCATTGGGTTATAGAGGGACACAGGCTTCGGTGGGCGGATACGACTCAGTGATTGGTTGATAAAGGTTAGCAGGTCATTTCTATAGGTTCGATCACAAGCAAAATATCCATGCAATGTCAACATACATAATCAACACCTGACTTGATACAGGGCTACTGCTTTGTATAGCAGGAACGGAGTACAGCCTGTGTGCCCAATCACCATGCACGTACTATCTGGATATAAAGCTCTACAACCAGTTGTTCTCATTTTGATTCTAATGGATTTGGTCTCCCTACATTTTTAGGGACACTATAAACTGACCTTCTCACAAGAAAGATAACTAGCTCCTTCCACTAGCACCCTAACACCTAGTTAACCTAAATGAAAACACAATTAGAGAGTAACTGTGAGAGTGAACAACGTGACTCCACTCGGTGGCACCGCTTTAGCCGGCTCAGAGGGATTTACCACGACCCTTTGTGGTTTGAATGAGAACAACAGGAAGCTCTCTTAATGGTAGGATGGCGCGCTGTATGCCCTAACACAATTAGTCATACAGGGGCCATCATTGGAGTGTCTCTGTGTTAGGAAGCCTTCTCAACCTATATTCAATTAACGTACTGGGACAACTCCCACCCTCATGCATATGCATAATTTCAACTACCAATCAGAAATTATTCATCCTCATACATGTTTAATTAGGTTGTAATTGGAAATAGTTTCACAACTACTGCTTATCCTTCTGTATGTGTTATTTCTTAAAATCTTTACTGGGGCCTTCCGGTGACACACGGATGAAGTGTGATGAAATTTCAACACGGAGTCAGGACCAATCTTAGCGAATGCTATTATTAAGTCATTGACTTTATGTAAGTTAGCGCTTCCAGCAACTTATTACGGCATGTACTGGTGAGAGGTCATTCTCTGAAACTACTCATGTTTTAGCAATTTAAAACTGCATAAATCGGTGAGAGGTCATTCTTTGAGGTGACTCGTGTTTAAGCTATTTTGTACTGCGTATACTGGTGAGAGGGCGTTCTTTGAGATGGTTTGTGTTTAAGCTATTTCTTACTGCATATATTGGCGAGAAGTCATTCTCTGAGACAGCTCTTGTTTAAGCTATTTATTACTGTGTTTACTGGTGAGAGGCCATTCTCTCAGATGGCTCGTTTTTAAGCTACATATTGTTGCATATACTGGTGAGAGGTCATTCTCTGAGATGACTTGTGTTTAAGCTACTTATTACTGCACATAACGCTGAGGGGTCATTCTCGGAGACAGCTCGTGTTTAAGCAGTTTTTTACTGCGTATAATTTTGAGAGGTCATTCTCTGAGTTAGCTCGTTTTTAAGATATTTATTACTGTGTATACTGGTGAGAGGTCATTCTCATAGGTGGCTCGTGTTTTAGCTATTTCTTACAGCATATACTAGTGAGAAGTCATTCTCTGAGACGGCTCGTGTTTAAGCAACTTATTACTGCGTATACTGTTGAGAAGTCATTCACTGAGATGACTTGTTTTTAAGATATTTATCACTGCATATACTGGTGAGAGGTCATTGCTCATGTTTAAGCTGTTGTTGGTTTCTTCAATGTGCTCTGCCCCTCCATTTCGCTTCTAAACACCTTGATCCAGCATCTAAACTTCTCGATATCGGTTCTAAACCTCTGTATTCCTCTTATTAACTCCATCGATCCCACTTCTAAGCTCCAAGACCTTGCATCTGAACCACTCAACACCCATATCTAAACCCATTCTTAACATCCCAACCCCGTTTCTAAAACCTGTGCTCCCACTTGCCAGTCGCCACATTGGCACAAGTGAAAGGTTTTTCCGTGTGGCCATAATCATGTTCGCTCAGCTCTCATCCACAGTGGCAAAAGTACTCAACATGATTTCTACAAACATGCAACTTTTATTTCTTTGCCAAATTAAATCCCTCCTGCTTTTTTCTAATTGCAGGGCTCTATAGTGTAACTGTTTTGGTTGCTTATGCACCTAAAAAAATATCGAAGCGACAATACACTTTTTAATTTAGGAGAACCGAGTGCAACAAGCAATTTACAGCTATATAATGGAAAATATGCTGTAGGCCTACATGACCACTGGGACTGGCTGGTACAAGCTAGCTGAATGAATTAAATAATTTAGTGAGCTTGGTGCATCATTACAAGATGCTCTCGCACTGACGTTAGCTAAAAGCAGGGAGGCTGCTAGTCAGTACCGCTGGCTGGACATGTGAGAAATGCTGTGCTTCTTGAGCTAGCTACTAACAGTCATCATTTGGCTCGCTAGCTAGCTAGCTCCACAAGCGCCATTCCAATCATAGCCAGTTAGAAGGTCAACTAATGTCAGTAAACAATTCCAACAAAGCAAAGTAGCTTCACAGAAAAGTTCAGGAATAGATTACAGTATTAAACGTAATTAACGGCATTATATAATATAGTAACTATTTTTCATTTTATGAAGTAGTACTTACATTGTAGCTTAGGCTACAGGAAAAATAAACTTTGGTGGTAACTCAGCTGATTCTGTTTTTTCATAACAAAATAAAACAAATCCAAATCAGACCAGTTTAAAGTTTGTTACAGATATCTCACTGAAGAGTGAAACAAGTTTACTACAGCATTCTTGCATCAGTAGACCAAAAGAACTTTTAATTTCGACTGCTGATTTAATTGTGTCCTGGGCATGTCATCACAAACACAGCCTTCTGCAGCCGACTGAAACGTGTCCTGGGCATGTTATTACAAATGTAGCCTTCTGCAGCTGACTGCAGCTTGTCCTTGGCATTTTATTACAAATGCAGCCTTCTGCAGCCAGCCGACTCCAACGTGTCCTGGGCATATTATTACAAATGCAGCCTTCTGCAGCCAGCCAACTCTAACGTGTCCTGGGCATTTTATTACAAATGCAGCTTTCTGCAGCTGACTGCAACATTTTCTGGGCATGTTATTACAAATGCAGTCTTCTGCAGCCTGCCAACTCCAACGTGTCCTGGCCATGTTATTACAAATGCAGCCTTCTGCAGCTGACTACACATGTCCTGGGCATACGTGCAAGCATTTACTAGTAAATGTTCTCTTAAGTTCACTTCCTGTTTCCAGATTGTTCCTGGTGTTCCCGTGGTGATTCCCGTCTTAGTGACCTTCTGGCCAATGGGGTACTCAAACGAGAGTGGACATATTGCTAGGCATCACGCTCACTTTGCCCCATATCCATCTATTATCTAAATGTTGCTTTTGCGAGTATGCTACAAAAGTTTCCCGGTTAAAAAAAATGTAATCTTTATTTGAACACAATCGATTTTTTAGAAACCGAAATTTATACACACACCAACACAATGTGATTAAATATGCAGTGACTCACAACTTACGAAGCATGCCCCCATGCAATCCGAGTTTTTTCCTTCGATTTGGAAATGGAAGTTGCATGTTTAAATCAATCACAGGAACTGTTCTTGTACACCTACAGATGTATCAGTAAAAATGAGAAAAAAACTTGACATTTTGAGCTATTTATTTTGGAGAGTGGCGTATTCTGACAGGCTTTGTGCTCTACACAGAAGAGATAGGCAGCCCTATGCAAGCTGACCCGGGGGTGGGAACTCACTACAGCGCAATGATGAGGTTACAGGTGTATCTTTTTACACTGCCAAGACGCAACAACACTACTCAGAACTCACCAAATAGTCTTGTTATAAGGCTCTGGGCCACTTACACGGAGACATAATTCAAGAATGGAAAAAATGTCGATGACCAGAATGTTTTCTTGGATCGGCCATAGGGATTAATTAATTAGGTTCCTCATAGTAGGTATTGTACAGTCAGCAAGTGTGGTTGACCTCTCAGCCATTTGATGGCTCTCCACATCCATCCTGGTAAACCGCTTTCCAATGTTATACTCTGCCTTTAGACCCATACACTTCAATTTGTTTATATCATCTTAGATACTAGTCCTGGACTTTGCGTCTACTGTAGTACTTCAACATGGCAACTCATATCCTTCTCTATTGCCACTGTTGGTGGAGCATACTAGGGGGAGTCATAAAATGTAGCTTTAGTGACTAAACACTATGTTCGAGAAACAAGAATGTACATTACATTTCAATTCAATCACCGCCTCCCTCAATACATTTGTTTCGGCCACAGATAAGCTTTTTGATCCCATCACAGAGAACAAAAAAGATTTGGTACATACAGCAAATGAAAAATGTCATTCCACCTCAGTTGATTCTCCCTTGGATCAAATGAACTCTTATTCACAGTTTATGAAATGGGGTGAGATTCAATTTAAGGCTGCTATGTTTATAGGCAGCAGGGAGGGACCGTAGCAGAGCAGAGAATAATTATTTCTCAGTTCATTTACCACACTGTAAAAGTTGTTTGGTAGGCTATGGAATGCCAGTTGCACTACCGTTACATGAGTTCACAGCCACCCAATGGAGTCTGTTTACAAACGTTTAATTCATAGTTTAGAAAGTTTAGAAATTAAGAATAGATGCTCAATAGGTCCATTGTCCCATATTATACATAAATAACAATTATAGATCTAATAAAATACGTGTACAATCGTCGTTTTGGTCTGGAAACTTTATTTTGATTCACTTTTATTATTATTTTATTTGTCTAAGATTCTGTTACACATCTGTTTATCAGTTAATAAACCATTAATGAGATCATTAGAACCGGCACCTTAAAATATTGTGCAGGGAAGTGATAATGAATTTGAGAAATCAATGCATAATTCTATTTGTTTATTGAAACCAAAGGTACCAACATATAACGTATTTGAATTCCCGTTTCTGTCTTGGGTGACCACAGGCAGTTGTAGCGCCTAGCGGCTGTGTGATGCTAAAGGCCTTTGCTGAGGAGTAGGAGTGTGTCAATGACCACAGCGAAGCTCTGAAGAAGTTTCTGGAACAGTCCCAGGATTGCATCTTCATCTGTAATGCTTTCCTCCGCTGTAGTCTTCAGTCTTCTCTTCTCTACCTGGTAGAGAAGGTGTGTGAATGGCCAGCTTCTGGCAGGGATCTGCTATGAACAGGTCCATCAGAGTCGGCATTGTGAAGATTCTCACTCCCTGTCACTTACCATGCATTAGTTGTGGCCATACTGCACAATGACACTAGCTTTATTAAAATCCCCTTTAATGCGATCCTTTTGACCGCCCCTTATATCAGCTATTAGACTTCAAGAGCACAGCTTTTAAAAATAAATCACTACATGCAGCAGCTCGCTGACTGGTGGTTTTAGTGGCTGCTTATTTAGTTAGTGTCATCGTATCATCCAACATTGCTTCTGTCAGGAGGCATCATGGCGTTCCTGTGTACCTGTAACCGCTGCTTGGTTGCGTAGCGGAGATGTCTGCGAGGTAACCGTGGGTATGCCTGAAGCCCTCGGTGAAGCTTCCTTTTTAAGTCTTTCTTGCTGTTCTGGTGATTTGTATTGAAACCGTTGTGTTCTTCCTCTGAATCTGCCTAGCAACCTGCTGGCCGAATGAGCCTTTTGGGAACTGACTTACTTGGATTTATGTAGTCACACAGTGAACTAGATGTAACAGCTAGGACATAAATATGGATGCTTGCAGGTTACACTTTTTTTTTTATTTAAAAAGCCCCAGTACTCTTTCCAGACATCAGACATTTTTTTCTTTTAAACGAAGGATCTGATCTTAAAAAAGCAGTGTGGAGAAGGTAGTGAAGAAAATCTCTGACTTTTAAATCTTGCCTGTGTGCATGCAATTCTGAAAAGGCTCTGAGATTAATCTGCACCAACACGTATGCGCGCAGACGTACTCTCAACATATTTTAATGATTTAAAAGAAAAATTGCACATGCCAATTACAATCACATCTTCAATTTAATTTTCTACTTTTAAATTTTATTGTTATGTAAACAGCCTTTCTCACTGTTCTTCAGTCTAATGCTCTGTCTTCATAATCGACTGTCATTTAACTTTTTTTCTAAGCATGATGAAAGGTGATGTTTTATGTTAACCTTTGCAGTTTTTAATAGTAATTATCTCCAGGTAACTTTTTTCAATTGTAATGGACTAATTTTTTATATGCGATTGGCATTTGACTTAATTATGAAGACTTTCTTTCCCACACATTAAGGAAGTGCTGTGCTGCTGTAGTACCACGTGGATATCCGCTGGTTATTAGAGTGTTATTGGATTGACGTTTGCCCTTCCGGAAAGTGTTATTTTAACATCCGCACACCTGCTGGCGTTCAGCATTTTCCTTTGGATAGATTTGTTCCTTTATTTTTTCGGATGATAGTTAAGTTGAAGCTTTGTCGTTTTAGTTTAGTTGAAAATATCTTCTTTGTGACTGCCTTTGTGGACCAATAATACCTGGTGTCTGTTATGATAACCATCGGGAAACGGGTAGACTATTTTAGCCATGCACATGACGGACATGTGTTAACCAGCTCCAAAATCAGACTCACAAAGGGACTTAAAAGGGCAGGGTGAAACAAGAGGCTACATTGTATAAACTCCTCAATAACCTGTGTGACAACCCCGGGGTGATATGGGCGACAAAGGGTTCTGTAAAGTCCAGGGTTATCAAGACCGGCTCAGAACAGAGGGCTTCAAAGAAAGATCCTCCATGGCCTCGGTCCAGGTAACTCGTTCCGGGAGCGCCTTCCTCATCAGGTCGTTTAGCGGGCTCACCAGGGTTGCAAAGTGTGGAATGAACCTCTGGTAGTAGCCTATGAGGCCTAGGAAGGACTTAACCTGCTTCTTCGTGGCCAATCGGGGCCACGCAAGGATTGCCTCCACCATGGGTTCCTGGGGACACACATTACCCCGCCCAATCCGGTAGCCAAGGTAGGAGGCTTCCTCCAGTCCCAGATGGCATTTCTTGGAGTTAGCGTTGAGTTCCACAGTTCACAGCTGCCTTAGGTGTAGCTCCCAGGATTCACTGTGGAGGACGATGTCGTTCAGGTACGCCGCTGCATAGGTCTGGTGGATCATCAGCCTCTGGAACGTAGCTGGGCCCCCGTGCACCCTGTGTAATGATACAGGCCGTCTGGGGTCACAAAGGCCGTTTTCTCCCTGGCTTGGGGGGTTAGGGGCACCTGCTATTACCCCTTTGTGTGGTCGAGGGTTGTGATGAAGCACGCTGGCCCCAGGCACTCGATCAGCTCATCGACCCTGGGCATGGGGTAGGCGTCAAATTTGGAGACCTCGTTGAGTTTCCAGAAGTCATTGCAGAAGCGGAATTAGCCACCCGGTTTGGGGACTAGGACCACGGGGCTGGACCAGGCGCTGTGGGACTCCACGATGACTCCTAGGTGTAACATATTCCTCACCTCGTTGCGGATAGCGGCTCTCCTTGACTCCGGTATCCGGTAGGGTCGCAGGCAGACCCTGACTCTCAGTTCCATTTGTATGTCGTGGCAGGTGAGCGTGGTCCGCCCCGGCAGGTCCGAGAAGACATCCCGGTGCTGGAAGACCAGTTCTTGGAGGTCCTGCCTCTGTCCTGGACTCAGCTGACCTCTGGGAGTGGGCGAGGGAAGAGCAGAGACCTGGGGAGCCGGAGGTTGATGCCACTGTTTGAGCAGGTTCACATGATAGACCTATGTCAGTTTGCCTCTCCCGGGTTGACGTACCCTGTAGTTCACCTCCCATACCTAGGCTACCACTTCATACGGGCCCTGCCATTTGGCGAGGAACTTGCACTCCCTCATGGGGAGAAGGACCAAGACCCACTCCCCCGGCCAGAACTGGCGCACCTGTGCACCCTGGTTGTAGACCCGGGCCTGGGCGCACTGTGCCTGCTGGAGGTGTTCTCTTACCACGGGCAAGACCAGTGCCATCCGAGCCTTCATTTTCTCTACGTGGTCGATTATGGTGAGGTGGGGGGAGGGCTGGCTCTCCCAGGCCTCCTTGGCCAAGTCCAACAACCCATGGGGCCGCCTCCCGTACAGTAGCTCAAAGGGAGAGAACCCGGTGGAGGCCTGGGGTACCTCCCCGATGACAAAGAGAACGTAGGGCAGAAGCTGGTCCCAGTTCTTACCGTCCACTTCCATGACCTTTCTAAGCATCTGTTTAATGGTCTTATTGAAGTGCTCGACGAGCCTGTCGGTCTGCGGATGGTACACCGACGTCCTCAGCTGTTTCACTTGTAACAGCTGGAGCACTTCTTGTAGGACAAAGGGGTCTGACTTTGTTGTCCTCCTCGTCCGTGGTGGGACCAGAGGTCAGGGGTTCGGTGCCGGCCACGTAGGCCGGGCGCCCTTGTCCGGAGGAGGGACCTGGTGGTGGCACGCGTGGGCCTGTTGTGCTTTCCCCCACAGGGCCCAGAATCTGTCGAAGATGGGACAGTCCTGCCCAATAAGGAGGGGAACCGGTAGCTTGGGCACCAACCCAGCTCACACAGTGAAGGCTCCCCTTGGCGTCCAGACCTCTATGTGGCTGGTGGGGTTGCTTTTTGTGTCCGCCTTTCCGACCCCCTGGGGTTGCCACAGTAGTTTGCAGCCAAGTTCTGCTGTCAGAGAATTACAGTGGACTGCATTTTGTGGGCTGCATTAGTAAATTATTTCCTTAAAATAGATTGTAATTTTCCAGGAGTTCTCTAGACTGCCTCTGGGGTCAGAGAACAGGGTTTTTTTTTTATTCCTTGTGGAAAATGTAATCTGTTCAGCGCTTTGTGACGAATTGCACAACTTTGCTATAAATATGCACTATAACAAACCAGTCAAATCAAATCAATCAAAGTTTTATTGATTGATTGAATTTAACCCCACACATACCATCTTAATCCTTCTTGTATAGAGTGCTATTATAAACTTATAAACTAACCTTGTTTTACCATGTTTAAGCAAAGCTGTAACACTGTATTTATAGTTTTTTAGTATATTGGTGTAGTATATTTAAGATATTAAACTAAAAATGTTGAAACAGTAGATCTAAGATGCCTAAGATGTACAGTGCCTATAAAAAGCATTCACCCCCCTTGGGTGTATTTATATTTTCTTTGTTTTAAAAATTGAATCATTGTGAACTTCATTTGACTTTTTTTGACACAGAAAAGTCAAAATACATTTCTAACAACTCACCTAAATCATCACTGTGCAGCAAACTGGTTTTATAATTAGCTCAGTTAATTAATGGAATTAAACCCTGTGCACAGTCAAGGTGATTTGATTAAAGTGATTATAAATACTCCTGTCTCTGGAAGGTCCACTTACTGGTGAGACAGTATCTAGGAAAAAACAACACTATGAAGACAAAAGAATACTCCAAGCGAAAAGGTTATTCATAAAAATAACTCAGGGGATGGATACAATAATATTTCCAAGTGTCTTATTATCGCTCGGAGTGAAGTTAATAATTAAAAAATTGAAAAATTATGGCAGAGCAGTATATCTGCCTAGAGCAGGCCATCCTCAAAAACTTAGTGACTAGTGAGGGGACGAAGAAGGGGACTAGTGAGGGTGGGCAACAAGAGACCTATGATTCCTCTGAAGGACGTTCAAGCTTGGTTGAGATGGGAGAGAAATACAACAACAAAGGAAATCTCGGCTAGAGTTTGCTAGAAGGCATGTGGTTGACTCTGAAGTCGGCTGGAAGAAGATTCTATGTTTTGATGAGACTAAAATTGAGCTTTATGACCATCAAACCAGAAGCTATGTTTGCCGCAAACCAAACACCGCATAAAACCAAAAATACACCGTCCCCACCGTGAAGCATGGTGGTGGTTGCATCACGCTGTGGGGATGCTTCTCTGCATCAGGCCTTGGAAGGCCTGTAAAGGAAAATGGTAAAATTAATGCTGCAAAATACAGAAAAAACCTGAAGCAGTCTGCAAGAGAACTGAGACTTGGGAGAAGATTTGTTTTCCAGCAAGACAACGATCCCAAGCAGGCAGCCAAAACTACACAAGAATGGTTTCGATATAACAATTAAGTTAATGTCCTGGAGTCCAGACCTCAACCCCATTGAGAATCTGTGGATGGACTTGAACAAGGCTGTGCACTCACAATCCCCATGCAATTTGTCAGAGCTTGAGCAGTTTTGCAAAGAAGATTGGGGGAAAATTGTAGTGTCCACATAGGCTCATGGCTGTAATTGCTGCCAAAGGTGTATCTAGTAAATAGTGACTAAAAGGGGGTGAATATTTATCCAACCAAATATTTTGTGTTTAACATTTGTTATAAATTTAGATTAATTGGTAGAAATGTATTTTGACTGTGATATTAGTCTTTTTCTATTGATCAGTGTCAAAGTAAAGTGAAGTTCACTATGATTCAATATTAAAAAATATATAAAATATAAAAATGTATGTATGCATGTACTAATGTAATAATTAAACTAAATTTAGTTTATTCTCACTTTCTTACGGTCACTTTCTTAAAATCTTTGCAAAGCCTTGTGCAATCAGAGGTATTTAGATGAACTGTTTAAATAAGATAATTTAAGTAGTGTTATGGTAAATTGCAGAATCAGATTCCTTCTGTAATTTTTTTTCTTTTCTTCATGAAAGAGAAGTCTCAGATGATGTTGAGAGTGATGGGAATATTAGTCTCTAATATTATTTGTATACAATTTGTATACAATGTAATACAATTTTCAATTGACATTGCATAATGTTGAATAGAATGGGTTTTAGTCCCACTGGCATTGTACCGTGTCCAGTAGAATGACTTTTAGACCCATTGAAATTGCATATGTAAAGCTAAGAAGTTTTACATGGTTACTGAGTACTCATAGTGTGGAAGCTTTATTTCTTTGTCAGTTCCAAACTACAGGACTCTTCACAGTCTATTAAGCTATTGAATACAAAATGAAACAGCTTTACTTGAAATGCCATTTGAACATTTTCGCAGCCTGGTTTTTGCACCAGATCTAATGCAGTTGTTAATGTGTGTTAATTAAGGGTGCTGCTGAAGTCTGGGAAAAAATCTTTGAGTAAAGCACATCAATCAAACTGGAGTTCATACATTTAGCACAGCAGATAAATAAAATATAATTAATGGAATTACGCAATAAAAACAAACAAAAAAACTGACTTTGATGTTTTTTGTCATGTCCAGCTTTGAAGAGGGGCACTGAGAGCCGAGGACTGATACGTTCGGGAGAGGAACTCAAAACAAAAGTTACCTTCTGACGCTGAGCTGCACCCCAGCCTAGTGGTCCTGCCCAACCACAAACCACCAACAGGTGTATTAGCGAAAACTCCCCAAAATATCTCATTGGCCGCCTACACTGACATCACAAAGCCTAGCACACACAATTTATATAATAATCCAGCTATTTTTAACCGGCTAGCAGGCACTCGGGGGAGCACGGCCACCTTCACGCCCTGTGTCTGATTCGCCAGGGTTTAGTCATTACGAGCTGCAATGTGACCCTGTCAGGAGGGTTTACCAGGAACACGGCGCAGAGCTGTCAGCCAGGCGCGCTGGGAAGAGTGTGGTGCGTGGGGTGGCCAGGGCTGTCTGGCACCACAGGGAAGGCAGTCATTTGCACAGATTACGTGGTTCGGCCAGCCCCCCCACCCATACCTGAGCTCCTAAAAGGTGAGAGGGGAGTTTTAAAAGGGAAAGTAAAGGAGAAAGGCTGACTACTATGTTATTAATGTGAAGAAGGGGCCAGGCTGTTTTGTATTTTGAGCCAATGTGGCAGATCCGCTCACATCGGAATGGCTGTTCACTCCTTTGTCGTTGTTTTGCATTCATTTGCTGTCCTTTTTATCCCATCTTTGGCTGTTTTGTAACATCAGTTCCTTCCATCTGTGACTGCACCTGTTCAGGCACTGGGGGTTTTTCTGTGGCATAACCAAATATTTCACAGCATGACTGACTGAGCTTCGCCCCGAGAGATATAGCTGCATCGACTCCCACTCGCCCTGTGTGACCTGGTGACTGACCAATGTTAGTATCCCGCGTGCTCATCTGTCTCTGCACTTCTGAAGGCAGAGATACCGTGCAGTGCCACGGAGGGACTAAATCTGATGTGAGGCTCATCGGGTTTCAGCCGCTCTCAGGGCCACCCCACAGGCAGCTTGTTCAGACCTGCCAGGCGCATGGTTGGTGTAGCGGCACGGGGACACTCCGCCCTAAGGGGGGCTCCCGGGCCCATGGAGGGAAATGTATGAGGGTTGGGAGGTGGTGAAGACGGGGTCCGGAGCAGCCTGAAGGGATGTGATGCATCAGTGCCGGCCAATGGTGATCAAGAAATGACAATAAGGGCCCATTTGGGAAATGTATATTACATTCCTCCTTTGTTTTTTTCTCCTGTGATCGGGGAGCGCTGGCCCTCTGCT
The DNA here is from genome assembly GCA_025775045.1 of Hiodon tergisus. NCBI lineage: Eukaryota > Metazoa > Chordata > Actinopteri > Hiodontiformes > Hiodontidae > Hiodon > Hiodon tergisus. The sequence goes on from JAOVYW010009435.1 coordinate 19,650, forward strand.
GTCAAGCCATGATAGATGTTGCCAATAAACTCAGCATAAATGTCCAGTTATGCTATTTTACGGATTTCCCTGTTAAGTAGGTCTTTGGACCCTTCATTTGTATTCATTTGGCTTTAACGTGGCAAATCCATACCTAAGCTCTGTTTGTTTTCTTGCCTATTTATTTATTTATTATCCCTAAACATTAAATCCACTGCTGGATTACGGTTCATTCTGTGATGCATGTTATAATTTTTCTGGTTTACACCTGCTCGGAAGGGGCAATCTCTTTGTGTATTTCAAGGAATTACCTGACTTTGAATTAATTTGTATTAGTTAAATATCAACACATATGTTCTAATGAATCTCAATCCAAAACCCATGCACACTTACACACTTCTTACTCGTTCTTCAAATCCCATTCAAGGAGCTTGCGAGTTCAGACAAGGAAATGGGTTTTGTCTAAATGAATGAATCAGATATTCATCATGAGCTTAACTCCAAGGCTCGTTAGAAGGCCTTCAGTTTTGCTGTTCATCACTAAGGAAATGGCTGATACTGATATAGCTTTGTAGTGATGAAAGCTAAATAGGTGCTTTCCCTTAAAGAGGAAATAAACCATTAGTGAGGTCTTGTGTTTCTACTATAACTTCCTAACCATTGCTATCATGATAACTCTACGTTCTGGTGGCTAGTAAGCAGGTGTCAGTCAGCCAGTTGACTACTTGAGGTAAAGGCCTATTCTTCATGATTTTACACAGAAAGACAACATTGATTTCCTTATGTTATGAATATGCATTCAAAGGCTTTTGAATGCAATCACCAGAGAAGAGAAGCAGTATGTTTAATGAAGGTAATAAAGTGGAGTAAATTGGGAGTTTCTGAAAGCATGCTTGGGCGTAGATGTGGTAACATGACTCCTTGAAATGGGCTGCACATTCGTGCTCGTCAAACCATGTTTCCTGATGCATTTGTGCCGTTGGCGTCATGCCGGGTGCCATACCTTTTTGCCAAGGTCTACATGTTTCCTACTCAATCCTGTCAATCTGGTGCTGGCGAATACTTGGACATCTTCTCTTTGAACGTCTCGTGGCGCACACAGGCAGTGAACCAATATTGTTCTAAAAATCTCAATCTCAATGAAAAAATATTTATTATTATTATATCTATCAGTTCAGATATTTAATAAAAATTCAACCATCAAAACTATGTGTTAATTTTCTGCACAGACAAGCACACTGACAAGCACACAAGAAAAGCACCCTGGTTTTTCATTCCTTGCATTAGCTCACTAATTACGTGCCGTGCACGACCTCAGTTATCGTTATCATGAGTAATTCTTGTCTTCTCTGGCAGATAATCAGGAGTCACTGTGTCAAACAGCCAGCAAAACAAAAAGGCAGCTCATTACCCTCTGAATATTCACTTTGTGGATACATCTCAATCATTTATTGTGAACATTCACCTCCTTTAGGTTGACAACAACGAGGGAACGCGGAACCCCTACCAGGTTAGGCTGAGTCTGGAATGGGCCGAAAAACAGTAAGAGACATCCCATGGGTGCCAAGTCTTACTAAACGTCTGTGCCAGGTTAGGCTGAGTCTGGAATTGGCCGAAAAACAGTAAGAGACATCCCATGGGTGCCAAATCTTACCAAATGCCTGTGCCAGGTTAGGCTGAGTCTGGAATGGGCCGAAAAACAGTAAGAGACATCCCATGGGTGCCAAATCTTACCAAATGCCTGTGCCAGGTTAGGCTGAGTCTGGA
>JAOVYW010009435.1:25923-40523 GCA_025775045.1 Hiodon tergisus
CTGCTCACATGGTTTCTGCTCAATTCTGCTCACATGATTTCTGCTCACTCTTGCTCACACGATTTCTGCTCACTCCTGCTCAAATTATTTCCGCTCACTCCAGCTCACATGGTCTCCTGTCACTCTGGCTTACATGGTTTCTGCTCACTCCGGCTCACATGACTTCTGCTTACTTATGTTCGCATGGTTTATAATGCTGGTTTGGAGGCCATGCAGATAATGGGTGTGACAGGACAAAAAAGTTAAAGAAATTATTGGGCACCAAAACCGAACAACAGAAAAAGCTGGAGTTTTTGTCAAACAACAAAAAGAAACGCAATTAAACAGGTAGCACTTACACCTCTTTCAACAGGAACTGCGTCATAGGAAAGTAAATCAGCTGGGCTTTTTGAACACTCCATTTCTGGTTGAATTTAATGACTGATTGGATGGTCATGCAGAGGATCCCTTCTCTGGTTATGAAGACCACAAATGTGGTCTAAAGGTCTATGAGCCACAACACAGGACGGTCTACTGTGTCTAAATGCATTTAGATTCAACGCCTGGTTTAAACACTGCTGTTTAAAGTGTGATTTTGAATATTTCAGAATATATTTTTGTCTTTGTCAGAATGTTTTATTTTAGGTTTGGGTCCAAATTCTATTTAAATGTAAAGTGACATTTTAACCAAATTGTTTTTTAGACATTTCCCCATGCATTCAGCTGCATTTAGAAAGATTGCACATGAAAAATATGAGGAAGTCTATGTAGTGGTCACTCAACAGCTTGTTGAGTGTTTATTATTTTTTTCTTCTGAGCCCACGAGATTCTCAGTGACGGGTAGCATTTATATTCAACCGCCGTGTTCTCTGCTGCTTTAGTTTATTTCAGCTGACACTTCAAGTCCCTCACAAAGACATGCAACATCAAAGCCATTACCAGATAAACTGATGCGCTAAAAAGCGTTTTTACTGCAATATTGACACAAAAGACGCAAGTGATGTGAGTGTGTGTGTGTACCTAAAAAACAATGGGTAAAGTGTAGGCAAAGTGTTTATTAGCTGCTCACAGAAAATCCTGTTCGCAGACAAGTGCTGCATCTTAAACAATCAGGACCCACGAAAAGGGGCCTTGTGTTCCAAAACACTGACCTATCAGGAAAATGGGAGAACGTGATAATAAAAAGAATTCAGAATTTCGGGTAATGAATTTCCGAGGTAATGAATCTGCTCAGTAATCACCAGGCTCAGAGGGCAACAGTGCTCGGGGGGATACTGAAGTCCCGAAACGGCGGGTGAGCCGACCTTGGCTCCCCTCTGTTTGCCCTGCGCCGGCCAAAGCATGCCAGTGAAAATCTGACATGGGTATGACCCACAGCCAGCGCCGAAAATTCAGCCGCTAGCGCAGCAGCCAGGCTGACAAAAAGCCAGAAGGCTCGTAAATGTTTAGTTTGCTTCTGTTTCTTTCTGCCAAGAACCTCAACGATTTTCTGTAAGAACAAGCTTCTTGTTGTAGCGGCTGTTATGGTTTTTGTGCTGGACTTCTGTTTGGAGCAAAATGTGCAGCTAACACCAAATTTGTGCTGCTGGTGTAAAACTGAGCTTGGCATATTGCTAGATGTTTGCCAATTTAGCCTTCCTGTGTAAGATTCATGGAAATCAGCTTATGGACATATGAAATTGTCTATTGAGGTTCCTCCCCAAAATGAAAATGAATCTTTCTTGATATTTTCTTAGCCTGAACAGGAAAATATATCCTTATTACCTTGGATGAATGGGCGAGATCTGCCACAGCGTGGTGTTGCATTCCAAAAAAACTTCTAACGAGAGAATACTAATGGGCTGAACAGCCAGTACGCATTCTTGGCCGTTTTCTGAGGGATCTGAGCGAAGTGGACAAGCTGGTACCAGGTAGCCTGGCTCTGGCCCAAGAGGAGGTCTTCCATCTACTCTCCTGATCTATCCCTCAGGCCAGCAATGGAGGAAGACATACATCTCAGCTCTCTCTCACCAGTGTCCCCATCCTCAGGGACTGACTCCTCATGGGGTGGGCGTTCGAAGAGAAAATTGATTTTGCTGCCGGCGTCACCCATCAGCCGAATCGAGGCTTGACCCTTTTTGGCTGGTGCATAAATTCCAGACACGAGCAGGAGGCAGGAGTTATTTTTTTTCTAAACCTCAGAACTGATTCAACTACACGGTGTTGACGTGGCTGGGCTACACACCAGACATGTGCTTAACTTGCCATTAGCTTCTCCTCCTGAGTCACCGCAGCGTTGGAGCGGTCAGTAAACATGACCTGTTTGCTCAAGCTGCCTTTGAGCCAAGGAGCCATACTGCCAAGGCTGTTTTCTAAATATAACAAGTCACATCAACAAATCACTCACACAACTGCGTATGCAAACATCTCCTGCGCAGGATGTGTGAGTGACATTCCCAGGTCTTTCCCCATCCTCCACGCACTGGTTTGTTGTGAACCCTTGCCGATCCTGGGCATCACCGTGATATGGTTTCATACCGGAGTCTCGGTTCCATTTGCATCGGACCTGCGTAACCTGGGTGTGGTCGAGTGTAAGTCTCCAGTGTGGCTAATTTGGGGCAGCTGAGGTTCAGGAAACGTTGTTCTTTCCGTGGGGTGGGGTGGGGGCTCAGTAGTGAAAGCCCGGTAAGGTCTGAGAAGTCTTGGATCGAGCCAAGCCTCAGCTTAAATCATTGTGGGGTGACAGCATCTGCAGCGACCAGTGGTGATACCTTAACATACCGTTTCACGACGCGTGGCTATTCATCTATCCAGTGCATTGGTGTGAATACATGTGAACTGGCAGATCCCTGGCTCAGCATCAACCCAGCTGTAAACAAACCTGGAAAATAGTCCCCGACGCTGAGCAGTTCCGTGTTTATATACGCGGCCCCCTGTTCGACGCTTCGTACGCTGCGAAGAGGCTGTCATTCCTTTTAAAGAGCAGATGATGAACTTTCGAAAATTGCATGGGTAAACGTTTATCTGACACTCGGGAAAAGGTGGAGTGCTTAATGACTCTGGTCCTCGGCAAGGCTGATTATGCCACTAAAATGATAGCCTTCCCTTATTCTTCTCCCGGCCGCATCCAGGATGGCGGCAGAAAAATGAGCATGGACTGTAAAGGCTAAAGAACGGCTAAGTACTGCTGTTGTGCTAATTGGCAATTAGGGAGAGCTGTAGGTGCGAGTGGGCACGGAGAGCCCGGGAGATGCCTAGTTGTGCGGCGAGGCTGTGATTGTGTCGGGACGAGGAGGGTCTCTTCAAGAGCTGCAGCGGTGGCCTCATAATCTGCGCGGTAAACAATTATCATGCAACCTGCATTGATTGGGATGTGCTCCTCATCAATCATTAAGGCTCATTTGAATCTGGCTAATAATGGTGCCATCTGCACACAGTCGGGAGTGTTGATTAAGGTGGGGGGAGGAAGGGGGGATTGGTAATGTAAGATTCTTTCAGAACAGAAATAGTTCCAGAGGAGTACGTCTAGCCTGGGATGGAGCACCGTATGAACGCAGCATAAGGTAGTGCCCCCCAGAGTTGCTTCTATGATTAACCCACACATCAACGACCCAGTGACACCCTGGAAACAGCAGCCACCTCTCCTGGGTTAAAGGCCGTCCCTTTGCTAAACTCTAGATGGCTGCTGGGTCAGCGTCACCCTGCTGCATTGAAATTACATCCTGCAATTGAAGTGGACACCCAATTCTGGGTGATCACGATGATTAATCGCAGGGTTTCATCATCGGTGATCAATTGAACCACGAGCAACACCCCCCACCGAAAACATGGAGCACAAGGGTTCAATGGAGGAGAGGCGGTGTATCGATGATACTGTTGCAAGACTCCTGCATTTGTACAGGTGCACTTATCACACCTTGTCTCCCTTTAGCATCTGCACTCAGTCTCTGCGCCTGAACCCAATGGTTCAAGGGAGGAGCCCCATTTCTAGCACAGAAACACAGGTTTGCCCCGTGGTGAATGGGACAGTAACAAAGACAACCGTTAAAATAAGGGAGACGGGCTGAACCTGTTCTGTTAAGACTTTATTTAAAGCCACAGTGTCCTGTTCCTGGCTGTTAAAACAGTAAACCTTTAAGCACATCTTGTTGTGATATGGGTCCGCATGCTATTATCGTTGTCATAATTCACTGTACCTGCATTGTTATCCACGCTAATGGATGTTGGCAGTTATGAAAAGCAATATCTCAATAGCGGGTTTCTCTCTGTTGACAATGGCACTGTCTTTGTGCTGAACCCTCTGAAAATAAATAAATTGCAAATCTTCGAGACACTTCTAAAGTGTACTTATCTTGGAAATATTAAAAATAGATTATGGGGCCATTGGCTTGAAAGTGCTGCCATAAGAAGGATTGATTATCCGAGGAGGGCTGCAGAGAGTGCCGACATCATCTTGAAGGCTCTCATGAGGAATAGCGGCCATTTTAAAATGGTTTCTGACACCTCACTTAAACTGTTCTTCCGAGCGGTTATCGACGAGGTTCGCTCCCACGACTAGTCGCTGACAATGGACAACAACATTAAACATTTTTTTTTAAGTCATGCACTCTGAAAATCGCTTCATTATCCTGTCAGAAAATAATTTGAATGGCCATCCGTGATAGATTGGCTTCTGTTATTTTTTTATGTGTGCGGCTTAATACAGTAAAGAATAGTCTGGTGTGAATTCTTCCCTATGCAGCAAGATTAATTGCATTCATTACCCCCCGAGAATTTTATGATTGATATAACATGGTAATGTACAGGGGGTTCCGTCTTCGGCGAGATTCAACCTCCTTGCCACGGAAAGCTAAGTTACCACATCACCAAAGGTCTCTTAGCATCATAACTGCTACAGTATAATAGCAGGCATGCATGAGATTTATCTTTGTTTTGTGAAGCATTTGTATTACCATCCACTCTTGTTTGTTTTGCTCATAACCAGTTATCTAAAGGGTTAGTTAGTCTGTAGGCTTGTTTAGTTTTCCGTCCTAGTTTCCTGTAGTTGTGGGGAAAAATGCGGTGTGTTTAATCACACAGGTGTTTTTTCTTTTTGTGAAGTATTCTAAAGCATAGGAGACAATACGTTTATCAGCAAGTAACAGCGTACTTCCTGGCGTTCCTGAAAACTGGTTAAGACTTGAGGTGAGCAGATGTAAAGCAACCCTTGAATTAAAGTTCCAACCTTTGAGGATTGTTTTTTTTCTTTTGGCCACTCCGAAAGAATATCCTTGTGGCGGGTTTCTCTACTGCAGTGAGCAAATGACTGGAGAACTCCTAAGCTTGCTCTAGGAAGGAGGTGGAAGCAAGCCAGTTCCAGGGGTTTTGGAGATACCACACCTAATTGGGCTCCTCCACCGTAACGCCGGCTGTTCCGCTGCCAACCCCTTCCCCCGGACTCTGATCCCAGAGCAGAGGCACTGCGAGCAGGGTATGAAAGGCACCTCGGAGATGGGCTTCCTCTCCTGCCAGGAACTCTGAGAGGATTTGCAAGAGCTGGCTAGTTTTCTCTGAGGACGGGTTGGATGGAGGTGGGGTCTTAGACAAAAACAGTTGATTAAAGGCGACAGCTAGCGTCTAGGCCTCTTTCGCTATTCCTCTCGCTTTTGTCTTCCGTGCTGGCAGGCCAAAGGGAGTGAGAGTGCGGCCATTTGAAGACTACCTCCCTTAATCGCCCTTCAGAACCAGCTTTCAGATTTGGCCTCTGTTGCCTGTCCTGTCAATTAAGGCGGATTTAACAGCACTTGACTGTGATTGACTTCAGAAAAGTGCAGAGCTCATTGAAAAAATAGGGTGCCTTAAATTGGTCTAGCCAATCCCTTCAGAGAAGGTATTGTACTCAGATTGCGGTAACACTCCCTTTCTATGCCCGACGTCCATTTGGATTTTTCACACATTACCACCCAAGGTTTCAACAAAGCATTGCTTTGTTAATGCAGAGGAATGGTGAGCAGTGCTTTGTTAATGCAGAGGAATGGGGAGCAGTGCTTTGTTTACGCAGAGGAAAGGGGAGCAGTGTTTTGTTTACGCAGAGGAATGGGGAGCAGTGCTTTGTTTATTCAGAGGAATGGGGAGCAGTGCTTTGTTTATTCAGACGAATGGGGAGCAGTGTTTTGTTTATGCAGATGAATGGGGAGCAGTGCTTTGTTTATGCAGATGCTGGCCCTATTCCCCTGTGGCCTCCAAATAAATTTCCCATCAAGAGATGCAAAATCGATATATGGCAGTCTTGTCTTTCCCTTCTTTCAGGCCTCCCCCTGTGACGTTAAAAGTGAGTTTAATGTAATTTATTGAACCTCTTTTCTTAATCATGCACATTGCCCATAATTACCTACCCTGACGGACACGGGAGGCTAATTGCTAATGCTTTTCCTGGAATTTGTCCTCTAATCCTGGTACATAATTAGTCCTAAAGAGAAGACAAGTGATTCTCTGCTGCACTGAGGTAGCCACTCAGCAAGTTTAGGTCCAGCTTCAGCTTCTCAGTGACAGCTGTGGTAAGCCAAGCATTTGTCACGAGCCGGAGTAGTAGCAAAATTGAGGGTTAATGGGTTTCTGGGTGTGGGGTCAGAGCCTGGGCTGCGCTGTGCGTGTCCTACCTGAGCCTCCATAATTGTTTGGTCGGTGAGGGATTAAACAGGAAGTGAGCTGGCTGACACCAGGGCGTGGGTTTCAGCAAGTGCAGCTGCGTGACGTACGCCGTTGTAATAAAACGTGCATTTTCCAGGCTTTCCGCTGCAGCTCTGGTGTTATTTTGTCATCCGATGTGAGCGGTGATGTATGCTCATGACAGCCTTACGAAAGACGCTGAGTCACGCTTACGGTCCTGATGTCAAAAGCAGATGATTGACTTCAAAAGCGCTCTCATTGTGCAATTCGCTCTGCCCACCAGCCGCTCCTCTGGCACAGACGATGAGCAATTGTTTAGTTATGTTTTAGTATTCTGTCTCAATGAGGAAAATAATTTTTCTTAAACCAAATATTCTCCCAGATTACTTTTTTTTGGGCAAGGGTAACAAACGTGAATTTGTTTGTTTTCACTCACTTTCAGTAATTCGTTTGTAAGGGCTATTGCTTTTGAAACCTCCCAGTGGATACTTCACTAGCAGAAGATACTGCTGTACAGTAGCGCAGCAAGCCTGACGTGTCTTATCGGAGCTGGTGCTTCCACGATCCAGGCCTTTTAACCTACATGCTTCCCGCTCTATGTTGGCGTTGATTGGGGACAAGATCACTTCTCCAGAACATTTGATAGAGAGATACGCTCTGAAACATGGACAGGATCAAATTGCCTCGGAAAAAAGTTTCTTTGACCTTTCCCCGCTGTCGAGAGCCCTGGTTGGCTACTTTGGCATTCCATCGTCGTAAACGTGCTGCAGACTCCTGCTGATCAAGTATGCAGCACACAAAGTCTTCCCTTTGCGCTCGCGTGCTGCCAGAAACGCTGTCCCCTATCCTGTTGGGCCTGGCGTCAGACACCAACATTAAGGGACTCATTTTAAGAGCATTACACACATTTCATACACCAAAACAATGACATAAGCTTAAAACATTTATTTATTTAAGACAAATATGTATAAGCCTTGTATAAGTATTCAAACCCTTGCTCTGTCACACTATAAAATATGTGACTAGAAACTAGTATTTCTTATATACACAACATATTCACAAATTCCAAGTAAAAACTAAAGGAAAGAGTTAAACAAATACAGTGCCTCAGTAGGCAGGGAAGCTGTGGCTGCCCTTTAAGACCTGCTTGCTTGACATTCAGATCCTTCTTGCCAATTGTCTTCAGCTGTGTGAGAGTTGTGGGCATTGGTGTAATTAGCCTCTAAAGTGTTTGATTGTGGTGAAGGTTTTTTCAAGTAAGATCTGTTTTACTAGGACAACCTGATTCTGAAACCTCATGCACCACAGGCTCAATTATGGTGCCCTAACACTGGGACAAGGCGCTGGGAAATTGACCTGTGGCCAAGCTGATGTTGAAAATTTAGTTGGTGCAGGCTTGAGTATTCAACATATAGGTGTGGTAAGGGTGCTGTTATATAATAATCATAGCTGTTTGTTCCCAAGCGAGACGTCAAGCCAGACAAAAAGTACAAATATAATATATAATAACGCTATTATTGTGCAAGATCCACTGACCATATTGCTGATGTTAGCTTAGAATATGTTGTTAATTCCGATCGGTCCAATAAAATGTACCCTAAGGCAGAGCCATATGAGTGATAAAAACAAATTTGGTTGTTTAAAGTCGCTCTAGTTGATGAAACCGGTCAAGCTTAAGCCTTGTTCAACAAGTCATGGTTTTTTTTTCGATATTGCATTATGTACAACTGATAATGAGAACTGACAAGAGCCCTAATGAAGAATCGTCCATTGCACTGATTGGGGCCGGTGTGTCTACAAAAGCCTGGATCAATTTCTAGTCCTGGTCCATCCCTGGGTACTGGGTTTGGGGAAATAGAAACAAGACTTTCTAAGACTAATCATTAATACTTTATTCCAGATTTGCATTTATGACCGGATAATGTGTATTATTACAGAAAGCAATAGTTCTGTATTGTCACCATGTTAGATAACCCACAAGAAAAGATCACTGCTGTAAATTATCTGTTCCATCGGGACATATTAACTGCTCCTGTCTGTTTGTCACTGTGCATCTGCTCAGACCGGATACTTGTTACTCACATATCAGATATCCAATCTGCCGTGTTGGGTTATAAGCGGCTGATAGAGGGCTCCGCTTCCTCCACATTGACCTCCAATGGGGGGGCACTCCCTACTTTCCCTGATGTCTCTCTGGTTTCTCTCTGCCATTTCTCTGGTGTATCCCTGCTTGTCCCCGCTTGCCCCCAGCTAGCCCTGCCAAAAGATATGCAACACAATTCCTTTACTATGATTGTATTCCTTTACAGGTTTTAATAATGGGTATAAACCCAGGGTCATTTTTAATTAAACAAAAATGTCTATCATAGGCTCTGACTATACTTTGAATGGCACAGCGTATACCACATATAATATATATATAAAATGTATATATCTATAATAACACACAACGAGCAGTGTGGGAGGGCGTGATGTGGCCCTGAGTTGAAGCATTCCGATGTTGTCCTGTTCCATCAGCTCTGCCACGGCCCTCTCATGGTCACTATCGGCAAAAGGATTTGAACCCGAGCACCAAACTTTTAAATAAATGATGGAAACCACATTTTGCAGAACATTTGGCTGGCAACAAACTAATTAGCTCTGTATTGCAGCTTAAGAATCTCCTGGAACAGGTTGTCCCCTTTGATGAAACATCACACATGCAGCCGGCATGCAAACTCATTACTCATCAAAGGCCTTTGTCCCGAGCTGTTTGCTGCTGTATTTTGGAGATTAATTGACTTTGAGGTTTTGAGCTAAATAATGACTCCTATCAACTCCATTGAACAAAATTAAATAATGGGAAATAATTAAAAAGGCTATATTGCTAAATAATTCTCCTTCACGCAGAACTGATCTAAATCACTTTCCGGCGTGTTGAAGTGTATCCCACTGTTCTTTAAACAGAAATGGTGTGAACTGTGAGCAGTGCGTAAAATTGTGGCAGCGTGTTTGTAGGTTGGGGGATCACTGATTTTAAAATTATAGCCAGAAGTCTGTAGGTGCGATATAATTTGGTTGTCGAGATTGTCTGATTTTGGCTTTGTTTTAAATGAACATTCACGACTCATTGAGAAACAGCTGCTGAACAGATAGCTTCTGACAGGGTGGGCTTTTTTTCTTGAGCTAGCACATTTCTCCACATATGTCGTCACTGCCAATGGCCTGGACGGGTGATCAGAAGATCAGAGAACACATTACCGGCAGGGATACTGATTCTGAGTAAGGCCATTTCCTGAACTTCTTCGGGAAGTCAAACCTGTTCAAAACCGCTGCGCTGGGATATGGCATTCTTGCTAAGACAGGTAAACAGCTATACAAGTAAATTGCAAACAATTGAAAAAACTGTTTCTTTTCATTTAAGTTTCTTTACTGTGTAGGGGTGACACTAAACTGTGAACAAACTCTGCCTTCACTGTGTAGGGATGACCTTTTACTGTGAATGCACTCTGCCTTCACTGTGCAGGGGTGAAACTTTACTGTGAATAAACTCTGCCGTCACTGTACAAGGGGAGCATTTAACTGTGAATAAACTCTGCCTTCACTGTGCAGGGGTGACACCTTACTGTGAACAAACTTTGCCTTCACTGTGTAGGAGTGACACTTTATTTTGACATTTGATGGTCTTCTGGAAAAATGTGATAACCTAGATTTCATTTATTTAATCCCATTTCGATAGCATGGGACACACAATCGTCTTGAGAAATTCCTTTCATTAATAAGAACAGAAACAGAACAGATATTGAAAATGCAGTAACCACTTTTCACATGATTGATTTGATTTTTGTCACCCACAGCACCTACGTTTTCCAAAAATCCACGCTGCACGGGTTATCGCATTTCACCAGAAAACCCGTCATTTGTATCTAGTTGAGAACAGCAATGGCCATTTCTTCTGCTGTTGGAAGCATTTAATCAGCAACTGACCGACTAGGAATTCCCAGAGCTGTGACCAGGCTAGAAATATTTTATTTAATTTTTTAACCATACATTGTGCTTTTTTATTATAGAAAGTCCCCCCCCCCCCCATCTCTCTCTCTCTCACACAGTCACACACACACACACACTCAAATCATAGATCATACCTCACATAATACCAGTTTGGACACACAACCATTCAAAACCACTTCTGCCGGATAGATGATTGCTTATTCTCCAACACGGCTGGTGTTGATTAAATGAACCAAGTCAGAACTGAAAGCAATTATGTCAGCACATAAAAAACTGTTGAATAGCAGTCACACATTTAGCCACAGAGACAGAGACACGCGGTGCCAGGGTTCTCATTACGATGCACGGCAGGGGGAAACGTCTAGCCAGTTTAAAACCCCAGCAGTCAGAATAGGGTTTTTACGGTATCTCCGTGACATCGAGGGAAACGTATCAACTGATGGAGCTGTTTATTCATCCGTTTGAGCAACAATTAGTCTGTCAGTCAGCTTTCATTATCTAAGACACCTTCTTCCTTGGTAGGTAACTAATATTTACTGTGCTCCGATCTGTTTGGATCATTCCCAAATGGACGACATATTCTGCATTATTGATTGGCTCCTCATTGTGGACGGCCATAGATTAAAATATTGCAAGTCTTTGTTTTAGAGTTTCGTGCAATCTTCTGCCATGAATGAAAACAATTTATCAAAATGTCGGTGTCCCTGCAGAAATTAGACAGTTTCACGGTTTTTCCTGGTTTATTTATTTATTTATTTTTATTTACAAATTAATTCCATTCGAGATCTGAATAAAAAATACAAAATAAACAGATAACCAAAATAATGGCGTTTTTTTTTTTTTTTTAAAGCTGGCTTTTGTGTTTGAATAATGAGCCTGCATAATTTTTGGGCGCAAAAACAACATTCCGCATTTGTCATTTTACAAATGACTGAGGCTACTGTCATTCTATAATTGTGCCATTGTATTCAGTCAGATTGTGTTATTGCTCATTGTTTTATTTTAGCAATCGCATGGGAAGGAGGTTGGGGCTGAACTTTCCGTGACAGACTGTGTTTGCTTTCTCTCATCTTCTCTACCTCCAGTCGTTTCTCTCTTCGGATTTCTTTTAATGTACCAAGAGAAAACGGTAGAACAGAATCGATGAATAAAATTGATTGCACTCGTAGTAATAACGATGACTGTCAACTTCTGCAACTCACTGAGGGCAATTTTGGTCACATGATGCTCTTAGACTGTCCTGACATGCCTCTCCCCTCCTTTAATTTCTGTTCTTATCAATCACCAATACTGTGGCCTATACTACATTCTATGTAGCCGCACTCAAAGGCCTTTCCTTGATTTTTTTAACCACACTTCGGGTTTATAACACATTTTACTCAACGTATACTAATGGAGCATTTAAAACTGTCCAGTCAGTGAACACTCCCCTGCTCCTCCAGCCCTCTGGGGCCTTTTCTCTGGACCTCCCTCACCCTGGGCGCTGCCTCATGTTTCCCAGCTGATTGTGTAGCTCTCGGGTGGCAATGCGAACCAGAAGCCTTGGAAGAGGAATAATGGGCACTCTTACAGCAGAAAGTTTTTCCCCCCTTCGTCCTTCACTACAGTGTTATATATAACTAGTGATTGTTTCCAAAGAGCCCTGGCTGCAGTATCGAATGGGCTCTGAGGAGTCCCTGTGAAAATAAATGAATGTCAGAGAAATTAAATTCCTCCACTGGTAAAGGAGTCCTCTTAGACTTATAGCACCTGTTTGTTTGTTCTGTCCAATGGGAGTGCAATAAGAGTGATCCCTCCGGGTGGCGACAGCGTTTCTGCTGTCGTCCTCCGCATCCACTGAATCAGCCAGTCACCACAGCGCTGTCAGTGTAAACATGTTGTCAGTGTAAACGAGCTGTCAGTGTAAATACGGCGTCAGTGTAAATACAGCTTCAGTGTAAATATGGCATCAGTGTAAATGATCCGTCAATGTAAACAAGCCGTCTGTGTAAACACAGTGTTGGTGTAAACACAGTGTTGGTGTAAACACAGTGTTGGTGTAAACACATTTTCAGTATAAACAAGCCGTCATTGTAAACACAACGTAAGTGTAAACTCGTTGTCCACGTAATGAAGTGGTCTGCGTAAACACGGTGTGGCAACCCCGGGGCTTACGAACGACAGATGCGGCAGAAGCTGCTCCCTCCTCAAGCTCGGGGGCAGGTTCGTGACTGGCGGTACGTTCCCTCCCCAGCAATCACCGGCACAGCTGACATGCATCAGCTGATTGGGGAGGGAAAGAACAAAAGCCGGCAGAAACAAGGAGAAGAGATTGGCACCGGGGAAGCTACAGGTGAGTGCTAAGCTAAAGTAGCGAGTGCCGATTGTGGAAAGCGTGTGCTCTGTCTTTACAGCTCCGGCCAGGGGACTGGCGGAGAGTGAAATCCCGAAATCTCCCCCCGAACGAGGAGGACGAAACTCCTGCGTTTCCTGCGACTAATTGTCACAATTTTCATGCCCCAATCCGGGAAGAATTTCCATTGTGTTCTTCTTTGCTTTTTGCCCCGATCGGGGAGGAATTTCTGTTTCATTTGTTCGCTTGCTTATTCCCCAAACCGGGAGGAATCTTTTGTAGTTTACTGACGCCAGTTTGGCGAATAAAAAGAACCGCTCGTTCCGAGCTGACGAACATTCTGTGTCCGTTTCCTCGCTCTCGCATGTGGTGCAGCCGGTACGCCCCGTGATTCCACCACCTGCGCATGCAAACAGAGAGAGAAGGTACTGAAGACAAGATGGAAGCTGCCTTTACCACCCTAGCCCAGGGGATGGCTGCCATCCAAGAACGGCTGGTCTCAATGAATAGCCATCTCCCCAGGGCTGCTACCGTGGTCGCCCCAACGGCAGTGCTCACCAAGCAGACCGCGGAAGACAACACTGAGGCTTACCTGGAGGGTTTTGAGCGCACGGCAGAGCGAGTGGGCTGGCCAGCGGATCGCTGGGGACACCTGCTGGGACCATTCCTGACCGGGCACGCCCAGCGGGCCTGCTACGACTTGGGGGATGCTGAGGCAGCAGACTACCCCACGCTGAAGAGGGCCATCCTGGAACAATATGGGTATAAGAAGGCCCGGACCAGGCGCGGCAACCAACCCCAATCACCCGCCGACCGAGACCGCCGCTCACCCCCCAGGCAAGAAGATGGGAGGAGTTTTTCCTGCAGCCAGAGGGGACACCTGGCCCGACAGTGGCCCAGCGAGGACATTCCCCATGCTGTGCAGGACAGCCCGAGGTCTGCAAGGGAAGTCCAGAAGGAGACACAGTTCAGTGGGAAGGCAGAGGCAGTGACCGTGGCGGCCGTGCTCAGAGAAAAGAGCCCCTCTGCCCTGGACGCCTGGCACAGGTCAACAGCCAAGATGTCTGCCCTGCAAGAGGAGGCCTCCAGAGCCAAGGAGAAGGTCGAGCAGCTCAGCCAGGAGCTGCAAGGTGAGAAGCAGAAGACGGGCCGCACAGAGGCCATGCTCCGGGAGCAGCGCAGCGCCATGGAGTAGCAGCTGAGCGTGATGAAGGCCAAGGCCCAGGGCAGCTACCAGGAACTGCAGAGCATGCAGATGAAGTTCCAGCAGATGAGAGAGAGCCTGGAGACCAAGATTTCCTGCTTGCAGCAGGAGAACAGCATTCTGACAGAGGCCATCAGCACGGCAACCAACCAGATGGAGAGCAAGCAGACGTCTGAATGCGCCGGCCTGATGAAGCTCGCAGAGAGCAGGAGCAAGCTGCAGCAGGAGAAGCTGCAGAGGGAGACCCTAGAGGCCAACTACTCACAGCTAGAGGCTCAGCTGCAGGATGCCAAGAGACGGTGGGAGGAGCTCCAGAAGTTTCTGCACAGTGTCAACGTGGAGCAGGAGAAGTGGCAGGCTGAAAAACAGAAGCTACTGGCTGGCAAGGAGCTCCAGAGAAAGAGCCTGGAGGACTCCCTCAACGCCGAGAGGAGCAGCGGGGCCAGCCGAGAGACTGCCATGCAGGCC
>JAOVYW010009452.1:0-27168 GCA_025775045.1 Hiodon tergisus
TATATATACACACATACACACACACACACACACATACACATATACACACACACACACACACACACACACACATATATATATATACACATATACACACACACATATATATGTGCACACACATAAATGACAACTTACAATGAAAAAGGTATGCATGTATAATAAATTGGGGCACAACAATGACGTGCTGCAGATGGCAAATTGCATGTGCTGTTAATTTCAAAATGCAAAGGTCACTGGTTTAGAACATACAAAAAAAAAACTGACATTTCCTAATCTTATTCATATCCTACACAGACAACTTTACAAACTAAACCACTCTCTAAGTCAAAATATGAGCACATTTAGGTGTTTTAAAAAGGTGGAGTATATATCATCTCATACATAACATTTGGTTTATAAAGAAAAACAAGAACATTACATATACAGTATTCCCAGCATACTGTTATTTCACTATGAGTCAGATTAGAGTTGTAGCTCAAAATAGAACTTTAACTGTAGATGAATGTCTTAACTTTTTATAAAAACAGCCAACCTTTTCATTTAAGAACCAATGATTACAAATTCTTTAAGTTTAAATTTCAATATCCTTTTTTAATTTTTATTCACCCGTACCCATGAGTTGGAAGTATGGCACAAATTTATTCTGTAAACTTTCACCGAAAACTGAAAATTTTAAGCCTAGATTATGTTTTTAATTCAAAGCAAAATTAAGATAAATATACTGTAAACAAAAATCAAATACATATTCTGCTTGATATCGTTCTCACATTAAAACCAGTAATCTTTGGTAAAAAATAATAATAATAGCAAAATAAAAACCACACTATTAAATTAATCTGTATTATTGGTAGGTGATAGATTATTTAAAAGTATTAACAATGCAACACAGATCCTATCATCAGTTACATGCAACAAATCTATATAATTTCGAACTGGAATAGAGTTGCACTGATTTTCTGAACTGAAACCATTCCCCCTCCTTTGTATTATGTATATACTGAAGCATACACATCATTCTACAACTAGGCGCAAGAAACATGCAGCTATTAAAATCAATAGCGTTTTGTGTTAAATCAATAAATAAACCATAAACTATTTAAGGTCACTTTTCCAAGTTGAGCCCTTGATACATTTTAATGACAAAACTTTATTTATAGCGGTGTTGTAACACATTTAGTTGCAAGTAAAACATTTCCATCTAATAAGTTTTATGTCATTTGAACCGAGCGGAAACTCAATTCAAGAAGAAGAAATTCGCAACACAATTCCATCCTCTTGCACTTTCTCCAGCATCAATCATTTAATTGAAACTTGTATCTCCAACTGAAATGAGTATAGGGTCTATAGCTCACTATTATTTTTATTTGTCCTTCGAATGCCATCGCAAGCTTGTTAACCTTATCACCACATTCTGCCCTATATACAAACACAGATTATTGCACGTGGATCTTCAGCCCACCATATTCTGCCATTATAGCGCGCACTACCTAATGAAATTAACCAACCGAGGGCAGTCTGCAATAACCAACTCGTACGGTTCACCGTCCACCTTATATGGGCCATCTTTGTTTCACGAGACCAGCCGTAGGCAAGATAAAGTATTACATTCAGTCACGGTGATCCCAATAGCTTTGCGTTCAATTGTCTTGTGGACCAGAGCTTTTTTTTGTAATAACATTTTTGTGCAACAAATAAGGGCTTTGTGAAACACCGAAGCAGAAACACCTCCTGCACTGGTTTGTCGATATTATTTGTAAATGATCTTTTCAGACCCGGAAAACCTAAGCAGGTATTTTTGTAATCTATTGACTGCCACTAGAAAAATATTTTAAAATAAAATCATTCAACAAGATTAATCAATTATCATTCCTGTTTTAGCAAGCAACGCAATGGTAAAGGTACAGAACACCACATACTTGACATAGAAAGACCCTTAATGTGATTTGCCATGATAAACATATCTATATAAAATATTACACTGCTAAGTGACTGCCAAGCAAATAAACAGTGCAATCATAAAACAAAAGTCAAACTTAAATTCTCAAATAGCTTCCCCAAAAACAGATTATGAATGCCCTGAAGGTATTCCATGCACTCATTAATCTGTGGGAAGAACAGTTTTCTAGTTTCTGTTTGAATTTTTTCCTATATCCAATTTCCACCTTATTAATCATCTCTTAATCTCCTTTATAAAAATGAAATACTTTAATCAAATCTGCCCATTACATACTTTTACTACGGTGCCTTTAGTTTCTGTTCATAAATATATATATCATAAAATTCCAGTCCTCATTTTTCAAGATGAGTCATACTAAGGAATGAAATAAGTTTGATATGACCTATAGCCATTGTAATACCAAAACATGATCCTTCTCATAACTTTTGTTAGTACCTAAGGCACTGAATGTGTAGCACTTTATTAATACGGGTGGTAAATTCGTTTTCTTAATTAGTATTTGTGCCAGTTACCAATGGTGATTCATCCATTTCAGTAGCTGACAAGCCCCCCTCTATGTAATAATATTTCATTCAAATAATTCATATATAAACACAAAGGCTGTTTAACTTAAACTAAAAACTGAATTTGGTCTCAATAACTGTTCTTAAAAAAAAAAATGCCTTGTTTTCCTTACCCAAGGTATGTTTGATTTTCATCCAGTAATGCAAATCGTTGTGGCTCAAGCATTTTGGAGACTAGTTTTAATTGGCCAACCAAAAAATACCACTTAACAAAATACACAATTATCACATGGCTTCTGGTTAATTTTATAATCATAAAGTGAACACCACAATTAGGGGATTATATATTCGGGAACAGTTCAAAAGAAAGAAAATAAAATAAAACTACCCTCACAATACGCAGCAAACACTGCACACTCAGGAACAACCAGTGAGACTGATGCATATCGCAGGAAATATATTCAAAATATTAGAAATTTCCATCGCTAGTCAGAAGAAGCATTTTGGTCTAAACCTTTAACAACTGACGCAATCAAAATTGTTATCAATCGCAATCAAAAAATCTAAAGGTTTGGTCTCCATTTAATTACACTATTTAAAGAGGCAGAATCACTGTCACTTTAAGACTGATCAAAGTTAGATCAATAAAATTCAATTTAAAATAGTAAATAGTGCATTATTAAAATAATATAGTGCATTAGCTCTTATGTGCAAAATATATATGTGCTAATTTGTCCTGGGGCTGAACAGATTTTACTCTCAGCTGGCTCTTATGAACAATATAGTCTAATATTCTCGGACAATTTTGTCTAATACTCTTCAAATTAAAGCGTTTACAGAATGACAGAAAAAGAAAAAAAAGTGGAGTGTGTCACAAGCCAGCTGAGCTAGGACAAAAGGAGCTTTGAGGTCCACTGAAGCTAGCGTTAAGAAATTAATCTAGAAGTTGCTCTTCTGTTTCACCTACAGCTTGTGGGTCGAAGTTCCTCTATTGAGAGTTATCGGGGGTCAGATCTGCTGTCTCCGATGGGTGAGGCTTCCTTCTTCTCACCATTCCCTCTGGCGCCCCCTCTGGTTGCTCACTGTCGGCGGCGTCGACTATGTCCTCCCCAGCGGATTCCTCCCCAGATACCTTTGCGCTTTCGATTTCCGTGTCGGACGCCTGCATCTCCTCTGTGGCGCCGTCCTCCATGTCCTCCTCAGATCCGTCCTTATTCACGCATACGTCTGTAGAAAGGCAGGATTTGAATCCTTACCAACTGAGAATTGATTCATGAAAACACCTTAAATTTTATACATTTTATTTCTAGTACAAAAATGTGCTGACTTGACCTGAACAGAGAAGGAGTAAATATAATTCAGTTCAAATACCAACATGATGTCGAACGGAAAAACTGTAAGAGTTTACCTTTTCGTTTTTCCGTTCGACATCATGTTGGTATTTGAACTGAATAATATTTACTTTTTTCCACATTTCTGATCAGTGGGTGAGCAAATGTTCAATTAAACATTGACACGGACAGGCTGTCATTTGTAATGTTTTTCAAATGTCAATCTAATTGACTCTGCCTGCATGAAATAAGCACACCTGATGGCTGACTATCCTCAAATATGCCAATGAATTACTTTGGCTCCATTTCAACTTGAGAATGCCTGAAACAATTAAAGCGACTCCAAGAGTGAATTAATTTGGGACTAATCTCATTAAACTTGATATAAAAAAACAAATAATCCAGTATCGTCAAGGTCTGCGGAGAAAACTTTATTTTAATGTTATGTTCAACTTACATGAATAAATGTTTTCTATGATCAGGCTACCGCCAGTTAAACTAGATTGTTTGTGTTAGCCAGAACGCCTTAAAAAAATGTTGGCCATTTAACCCCACCCAGCCCAGCCAGCTTACTTCTGCAACTATAGCTTTTCACATTTTGCATTGATATTCTAAAAGTGTGATCTATAATTTTAGATCACACTTTTTAATTTTATTTAAAAATAATAATAGAAAATGACAAGAGCAGTAATTGTGTTACCCAAAACCATTCTCGTTTCTTAAAGAAGGGTTCTGATTACCTATTCAAAACCGCCCTGCTTTAACTCTCTGACTTTTTTCCCTTCTTAATCCGAGTTAGGACAGCGGCCGCCCCGCTCTGCAAAGACACTGAAACGAGCTAACCGCAAGAAGTCTGCAGCAACTGACGCCATCAAAGCTGGGTGCCATCCCTGAGCAGACCCAGCTGGAGCGATTCCGTAGGATGTGACAGACACAATCCCTGCTGCATGCCCTACTTTATCACCCGCTTAAGCAAGAAGCTGACTACGCTCGCATTATCAACTCCCTGAAAAGACTGAATCTAAGGCTGCATGAGTAACAGACAAAATGTAAAAGAATAACTGCGTTAGGTAGGATGTGATTGATAGAGCTTGTTAAAAATCATAGTGTTGTACTGAAACGCCCCCAGCCTGATGTTCAAGGACAGAGCTGCTTGCAAAAAACAAACATGTTAGAAGAACGTGGTCATGTTTTATTATAGGATTTACGCTGCATGAGTAATGCAATATAGGAATATAGGAAAGCAGAACCAATTTAACTGCAGTAATCAGATTGCAGATAGAGCTTGATATGGTATTTGGGATGTACTCCATCTGTGTAACCACATCATAGGCTGTACCTCACGAAACTACAGGCCCTTCCAGCAAACCGAAAGCATGCCGCCTATAAAAAGATATCACCATAAAACCATGACTACTTCCAGCTAACTGAGCCCCTGCTGTCTGCTATGCACTGCATAAATGTATTGCACCATTGTATCAATGATGATTTGTGAAGTTGAGAAGTGGTTCATTTTAATAACACCACTTAGGTTGAACCAGTGAAGCGCTTAAAGGAAGCGGAGAAATGTCTAAATGTAACATTAAAAGAGGGGCTCTGGTAGAGTTACTGGGGAAGGCAGAGGATCGCTTCGCATCGGAATCGATATAGCAGACCCAGGAAAGAAAGAGCCCCAGGAAATTGTAAGTGCAACGTTAAAATTGCCCATTGTGTTGCGTTGCTGGAAACTGAACTCCACTGCATTCTTATTATTGTTATATTAAAGAATCTTCCTGACTGTTTGGTTATATGAAGAGGTGGACCCATCTCAGCTGGACGGTATTAGGGGATTGGAAGGGGACACTGGTATCACAGAAGGTTAGGGGAAATCCGCTGAACTCACTGAAGGCAAAAGTGACCACGACAATGGCACAGAAATAAAATAAAAAGACACGTAGATTTCAATATGCTTGACCACACGGTTTGGCATGGATTAACATATTGCATATATGTATATTCATTCATTTTAAATTGTATTCAAACAACCAGTTCCATGGGAAAAAGTCAATTCTAATGTGTTTGGAAACCTGCTTGGGCATCTGCAGTCCTGATATTTTTACCTGCTCTCCCTTTTTGTCTTGGTCTTGATGGGCACAGGCAGTCTGCAATCAAAACCAGGATCTAATAACAGGAAAAAACATTTTTTTACTTACAGCAGTACTCCCAAAATGTATAGTCCCGGAGGTTTTCACAGTACACTCCACCCACACGAGCCTTTATCTTATATAACACTTATACAACATAAGTTTTATGCAACACATAAGTGTCCATACATTAATACAGGCTTCGCCCTCGGTAACCATTTTCACATGCAATTTCATTGTAGGAGGTTAAGCGTAAACCGATCACAGGAAAAACACTGATCGCCGAATTGTCAAAACTTTTTATTAAAAAACCTGGTCTTTACTGTTATAACTACACAGATCAAAAGCTAACAGCATAAGACATATCTATTATTATATCAGTCATTACCAGAAGTTGCACCAGCTCATTTTAAAGTTACTAATCAATATCTCATTTAAATTTCTACCAAGTACATGGATAACTATATCAGAAATTAATACATTCCATAAGGTGGTCATGTATGTAAAATATAAGAGTTTGACAGAGATGAACACCGCCTCACTTACCAGGCCAAGAAGCAGTCCAGTGAACAGTGTGGCCAGGGCAAATATGACATATGACCCCCACACTGGAACTCCAAGGGTCTCAGTCAGGTAACTATGGGCTTGCTACAGAAAAGAAGAAAAGGCTTATTCTTCCATCTTTCACGCTTCAGATTACATTAATTAACACTGGATGCATTTATACCCGATGGCTGACTTTTCTCAGATATACCATTTAATTACTTTGGCTCAATTTCTAGAATGCCTAAAACAATTAAAGCAACTCCCAGAGGGAATTTGTTTCATGGGGCTAACCTTTATATAGTTGTTATATAGTCGATAGCTATTTTGGTAAAGAGACTATGTCCTTTGCATCCTCCGAGTTCTTCTCCTTGAGATAAAAAGACATGACCCCCAAATAGTCTGAGCACCCATTAGCTACAGCAAAATGTTTGTGCAAACAAAATAAACATTGCTGTCAATATATGCAATTAGCTATCCTGTTTCTGCTCGATGGCCCGCTGCGATCGGTTTTAGGGTTGCATGCAACAACCCAAAAAGGAAACGCACGGAAACAGAAAAAGCTCCCACGTACCCGGATCCATACTGACAGTCGGAAGAGACAGGCCATTCCTGCCATGCTGGAGGAGGATAGAGAGGGTGAAAAGTCAATATTACAGCGGGATCCACAAAACTTTGGACAGCATCATGATTCCTACAGGGCCATCTTTAGGACTCTGAGATTCCTCGTTTCTGATGTCGTTGGTTTAGTTGTTTATTCACTGGTAGACCGAATAAAAACCCAACAGCAAGGAATTCTCCAGTTTGCTTTGGGTTAGTCTACACCTTTTAAAGAAAAAAAAAAGGTTAAATATACTTTACGACTAAAATTATTTGGCAAATTAAACCAAGGACGCAATCTTTTTAGTATAACACGATCCTAAATAGCACAATTATTCCTAATATCTATTAAACTGCATTCAGAAAATATAAATAAATGAGAACATAATTAACTCCAGGAGAGGTGTAAGGTGTTGATTACACAAAAGAGGATGGTGACTTCCACCCCGGCACAGGTTCAACTGCCTCCCACTTCTTCTCAATGATGTAGTTCTGAAAATCCTCCACTGCCCGAGATGACAAGTATCTCCGGAAACTTCCGTCATGTGCACTGCAGAAAAAAAGATAAGGAACAATCTCTGTGTCTACAATAATCCACTGCAGTACACAACAGTAAATTCGAAAACGAATTAAATACTGTCGTTTTGTTATTTTTCTGATTTTTGTTTTTGTTTAAATGTCATAGGCAATAAATATTTCGAGTATCTCTATGCATAAAATTAAGTTTTTCATTTAATTCCTATTAAAAAATATTTTAAAAAGGGATATATTTAGCTCGGACGAATATCTAAAATTAAAAATAATCACACCACTGGCTGAACTGTAAGATTGGTATAAACCAAAGCAGTTTTGCCGACAGTTTTATGTCAGTAGCATTCATAGTATAGTTTATTTTAATGGTTTGTTGATTCATAGAACGATCATTTGAATCCAAATTCCAATATTTACTTTTCCCTACTAATTCCTATTATCACTCCAAGAATGGAATGGAATCTCTGGAAAGGCTCACATTTCTGCCATAAATAAGGTTTGAGGAAGACAGCGGTGCTGAAGGTTACGCATTAATGCATCCATCCAAACCGCAGCCTATTTCTGCAATGTTATGTGCGTACTCCTCCCACGCCTGAATGGAAATTGGTTAACGGAAAGGATGAAATGAGGTAATTGACCTTTCCTGCAGTAACTTTTGCATTGTAAAAATAAATAAATAAAAAAGATACGCAGTGAACCAGAAATAGCCCTGGTACTGGGAAGTAAAAGGAATAATCTTTACTAGACTCATACACTGGCAGGAGCAGAATGTAAAGCAGAAACTATAATTCACCCCTCTGGAATCTTTTGGGATACTTCTGTTTTGTTTTGTTTTTTACACCATTGTGCATCCAAGACTAATCTCCGTTACGCCTTTCATCGTACAAATTTTTGCACTGACAAGGACAAATTATATGGTCTTACCCATAGAAATGCTTGTTTTATGCAATCGATTTTGTTATTAGTTATCTCCTTTATATCATGGGTGTTGTTAAGTTATCAAGTACTCTGTAAGAATATCATTTGTTTAATATCTAGTGTTTTGTACCTCATCAGTCCTAAAACATAGACATCAGTACATTGTTGAGCTGCTGGAAGTCCCTGAATCAGTGAGGTAACCATGAAGCAGTCACAGCAGCCAATAAGACTATTCAATGTGGCTAGAACAATTTTAGTCCAATAAGAGCATGGCTGGTAACTGTGAAAATTAGAAGCTACTGAAGCTAATAAAAACATTGCGGAATTAATATTTGGCAAAATGTTTATACACTTTTTTTTTAGCAATAGAGAACCGATGTTTTACAATTGTAATGGGCTTCTCAAATTACTTTCTGGATTTTACATTTGCACCATTTAATCGCAGAATGGTTTCAGTAATTGTTTTGCTTACATATTAATCACAATAGATTTAACACAAGGGTTATGACTGATTGAAATTCCTGAAAGGCTTACTGAAAAATTGTTGGCAGGGTTGTAACAAGAAATCGTCCGCTCAGACCTGAGGAGAAAAGATGGGAGGGGGAGAAAAATGTTACAAAAAGGAAGAGCTCGATTTTTCAGCGTTAACTCTAGATGGTCCTCAAAAGAGCATTTTAATTAGCGGGGCCATTTTGAGACTCCCGAGGGACAGATTATAATATGATTACAGTCAACAGGATTCTGGTGTACCACAGCAAATAGTTTATTTCAACACCAGCAATTATCCCCAGAGGGTAATTATTGTTAAGGTGCTTACTATATAATCTCTCTCAATGATGTTGCAGGGGGGAGTTGGCATTCAAGCACCACTGCAGGTGTACTGTGGCTATTTGTGGAATCACAAGAGACACTATAAAACTCCACAGCACACTGCTGACACACGTACTCAACGCCTGGATTTAATTCCCCATGCTAATGTTAAGTGAAATTTTGCATATGTGGTTGGGAATTATATGCATTTAGCTTTAATGGAATCTACAGGCTTGGCAGACATTTCACCCATTGCAAGCAATGTTGATAACCAATCTTTACCAAGCTTCCCACCGAGGACCTTGGCAACAGGGACAAGGGCGACCCCTAGTGAAGACGAGGGCTCCCAGAGCTGCTGCCAATCGTGGAGACTATCTTCGAGATCAGCAGCAGGTGTTACTAAATGAAAACTCACCCAGCAAAACAAATGGAGGCAGCCATGTGGCAGGCAAAAAATGCAGAACTGATTACTCCTGTAGTGGTCATTGCAGAAAATGACTGGCTTTGACCTGTGACAGTCAACCTAAGCGGCAGCCCACAGATGAAGAATGATGAGTTTGAAAATAATCTACATTTTCTTCTCAGCTCACTCAATTCCGACTGAGTACCCGTCCCGGGCATGCGCCCAACAAATTCACCATCAGATAAATACACTTTACTGCAGCTAATAAACCAGAAGCTACTCTTTGGCGGGCTCCGTAAAACATGACATTAACATTACATTCATCAACCTAATTACTAAACCAAATGAGTTGTTTTCTGCACTTTTCTGCAAAGTCTGAAACGAGGGCTGTAGATTAGGTATGCATTTAGAAGGATCAAAGGCAGGAAATCATTTGACAAAATGATGGTTGTCACGACGTCCATTGAAAAAGTTTGAGCCCCGTTGATTTTATTTTTTATTTTTTTATTGTTGCCATCTGGAATCCCTGAGGATAAAGGTCCTGTCAATCAGTGCCAACATTAAGTACAAATACGGAACTTGTGTGCAAGAATTCTTTTTTCAGACTGACTAACTGTCATCATGTCATATCACATTCTAAATCTCTTTAGGCTTAAGCAACCGTATTCAGAAATATAAAGTGTCACAAGACTTATGAAATTTTTGATTGAAGAGTTAGTAAAATAAAACAAAAAAGACAAAAGGCACGTACTGTTATGTGTTGTTTTAAAAGCAATTATAATCTACAGGTTAAACCATTTTGATAAAACCTTTGGAAGAAGTGGCAAATATCTAGGACCTCTATGACCTTTCCAAGGATTTTTTTTTTGTTACAGTGTACAGAGCAGAAGGTGGACAGTGATGCTTAAACACGAGTGAAGCTACAGGATTCAAACTTAACCAGTGAGGCGATAAATACGGCTTTATGACATTTCATATATGATAGTGCAAGTCTAAATAAGGACACCCACAGTATCACCTAGCATCAGCTATATGAACAGGCTAAACATACAGCCTAGCTTTCATCCTGCAGTGCAACAGACTTCTGAATTGTCCATTAGCTTGAATCGGCTAGTGGTTTTCTCCTTTAGCCTAATCCTCTGTTGATTATTGGGGCTGCTTTGGCATCAGCTTCAAATCCAATTTGTTTCTTTTCAACACCTTGAATCTCCATTAGAGACCCTAATCTATCAGGGTATAGACAGATCTATCAGGGAAAACTCTATGGCTTGACCACAGCACACAGTGCAGCACACTCCCAGCACCACTGAAGAACGGCTATAAGGCCATTCATTAACACAAGGAGGTGTCAAACCAACAAGACTTGTTGTCAGTGCGCAACCAACCATTGCAAAACTAACTCTCCACACAAACTCCCTCACAAGACCAGGAGCAATCAGTACAGACAGGGCTCTCGGTTTTCACCGCTTGCCATGGGATGGGCGTAACCTGATTCTGCCTTGTGGGTAATTTAGGGGAAATTTCTCTCTAAATGTGTCAGGAAAGGACAAGGCATTGCTTCTATCAACTGTTAGTCAGGTTTTTATCTTCAGCTGCTCCTGCTGAATGGCCAACGCTGGAGTGTTCTTCTGCTGGGTATCGCCTGCCTGGAGCCCCTTATGTGGCTGCAAGTTAATGTCTGTAGTCTCCCCCCTAATACAGCGTTGGGTTAATTTAATTTCGGAGCATTATTAACAAAATCACACATTCATGCCGATTCAACTACACTGTCTCTACACTACGCATACGTGGTAGAGACAACATCTGCTTACGCTGGGACCAATGATAATCTCCTTTGGCAAATTCCATTACATAAGCTATTCCAAAATACGCAGGTGACTGTCCGATAAGTGTTATGCAACGGTATATAAATAATAAGCAGAACATTTCATTTGTCATTCATTTGCCCATTGAACCCTCACATGCAATGCAAATATTTAGTTTCCACAAACACCTTAAAAGACACTGCTGTTTTATTCGATTTTTTTTACAACATAAAATATGTACACAAATGCCGCCAAGTAATCTACTTTCGTGTTATTGACTGGTCAAGACTTCTCCAGCATATTTAAACAAACTGTTTGACTATGTGACCATATGAACTTAAGGTTCCAAATGATAGGTGCATAGCACATTATCGTCTACAAAAATATTCAGTTGATGCAGAAATGGATAAAAGATTTCAGGGCATAACACAGTGGTAGAAAGGCACAGGCTTAAATACAATATAAAAACAATTTATATTTATTCTCCATTAAATGAACACTGGAATTTGATTCTGATCAAATTAACTTTTGACTCCCAACAGGTCCCGATGTGACACAGAGAAAAATTGCCCTGTCAGTCTGCACAATTGCTTCAGATACATTCAACAACTCTGTGCAATTCAGCTATATTGGATCATTCTGAGTCAAGTGACCAAAAATGTTTTGTAGTTTTCTTTTTTTTAGGTTATCATTAGATTTGTCTGTATTATAATGACGTAAGAGTCAGGAGAGTGTGAATGGGAAATACATTTAATTTTTCTTATACATATTTAGCCCCTTTTAGACACGTGAAGTTTTTTTTGAACTTCAGTCAATCTGGTGAAGTGATTACACAATCGAGCCATTTCCAATAAATCACTATAAAAAAAACGACGCACGGCTCATATAAACTCTGCTGTTAGACTGAAACCGATTCAGTGAGTTAGTCATGGAGAAAAGAAGCACAAAACTGTGGGTTGACAATCACCAGGAAAAACACCCTCGAACACATTCCGAAGTCTGAAGGAGGTCCGCCATACCTGGTTGCTGTGTGACGTCCACCTTGCCCACCGAGATGCCCAGAGCAGTACTTTGCTGGGCTAATGTCGTCCAGTCCGTCTGTATCTGCTGGCAGGCTGGACACCACGGCGCATAGCTACATCAGAACATCAGAACACAGTATTATTATTATTATTATTATTGCACCTCCTTATTGCAACACTGGTGCACCTATAAAAATACTAGTTTATTGCTATACATGATCAAAATACCATTATAAATGCACTCCCGACAGGATGTTAGGATGTCAGTCTGCTGTAGGGGGACTTGATTAAGTGATTCAAATGAATAGCATTGTTAAATCTTAATCAGAAAATAACCCTACATATAAAAGGTATTAAACACATGGTACTTTGTATGTATAACGCGTTTTAGAAACATATCGTACCAGCATGTATCTGCACACACAGCAGACTGGGCACTACCATAGAGGTCATAAACAGGCGACTGACCTGGAAGCCATACCCATATGTGTTCCATAATTACTGAAACCCTGGGTCAATGTGACCCCTTTATCATTCCCCCCCTCAGGAAGTCAATAGCTTTTAAAAAGTAGATCTTTCAATAATTTTAGTGGTGCTCATTCAGAAGTTTTAAGTTGAAGTTAAAAATACCATCGCATTCAAATGGTATTTTTTAATATATATATATATATATATAATTTGAAACAAAAAAAACATATATATATATAAATATATTACTTGGACATAAAACTGTCAAAAATGCTCTCAATATGTTCCGGTTTCCAAAGTGTCAGCCACGCTTGTTAGCAACAGGACGTTATCTTTTCTTTGACATTAAAACACATCCGTTCCCTAAGGATAAAACTATTATTTTCATTATTTTATATAGTATGCATGAATAGATCACTGCTTGTGTTTTATTATTGAACAGACAGCATTTATACAATTTATAACATTTATACCATTTAGATTACCCTTATACTACAGCTGTCATTATTTTAAAAGGAATCTTTAATATCTATAAACATATCTTAACATGTTAATATGTGCATTAATAACCAATCAACTTCTAAGCACTGTGCTTAAAATACAGGGTGTAAAATGAAAAATGCAATTTCAAAAGTCACCCAACAATTGTACTGTCGTTTTAAAAAATAAAAAATAATTATACTGAAAAAATCCATAGGCCCATGTAATTATAGCTTAAACGACGACTTACAATATTAGACGACTTATTTGACCCCCACCCCTCTTAGGAGGGCAACTCCATTATGAGTCACAGCTCAGCGTTGCAAACTATGCAGATATGCAACTTATGTTATTAAGATATGCAAGATATGTTATTCGATCAACGTAGCGAGTTTAGATCACTGCCCAGAAGAAGACAGTGTATATAAAATATCGCCCAAACTATGCATGTCATTTCCATACTACACCATATGTTGATTACTGACTCCAAATAAGAATGCACAGAAATATTAGGTACAGCAGTCGTTATTTATATCGCTTTACGTGCGCTTTTGTTTTCATTTAATAATGTATCCAGTCATGATGAACATCGTTAAACCCACAGAAACCAGTCAAAGTGTATAGGGAAGTGTTTTGTAGCACTAGCAACATAATTCTTTTAGACAAGACCGTACTTCCGGTTTTTCGCAGTATGTTGTCAGATAAATTGGAAAAAATTTATAAATAAGCACTGTTTTACATGCATCAACAACGTAAGACTGTTAAATCCTTAACATATTGAAATAATATAATTTCACGGCGATCTAGGTTATAAAATAGCATCTCGTCTGCTTATTTTAAAAATATTTGGATACTTACAATATTAGCATCCATTCTCCTTCAAGAATAACGGTCCAGTTTGCGTCAGCCACTGTCACTACTTTGTTGTTGACTCCAAGGTTAACAGAAGTTGCCGCGCTGATTATAAAAAATGTTAGAATTGTGTAGTAATGTACTCTTTTTTTAAAGCATTTCAACTCTTGAATCCATGTTCTGCCCGCCATGTTGGCAGTACACATGATTGCCAACAACCAGGAAATGGAATTGGTTGCTTGTCGTTTGAAGGTGGGCCGATGCATTTGGTTAGAGGATGAAAAAAAAGCAAAGCAAATCAAACAATTAAAAAACCAAAATATTTTGTTAAATCCAACTTATGTATTTTGATTGTCCATGTTTTTAAATTTTTATTTAATCACAAGGAATTGTGCGATACAATTTCCCTGGACAAAAATAAACAGTAAGCTAATGTAAAAAAAAACGCACATTTCTGTTACTTATCTTTAATTGCCCTCAAAGAAATTTGGCGGTGACAAACTGTTTAGCCCAGTCAAAACCGACTCTCGGTAAATATAATGAAGTAATCATCAAGTGGAATGTACGGAATCATATCAATCAAACAATGGCATTTTGTAAGAATGTAAGTGGGCAAAATATTCTGTAATAAATAAATACTGCCCTTTTCTTTATTGCTTCAGTAAATATCCAGCTGTATAAGTTAATGAGCGTGGAAATTGTAAGTTGTCTTAGTTGCTTTGGATAAAAGTGTCTGCAAAGCAGCTAATGGTGTACTGTCCCATAAATACTGAGTGCAACCTTGAAATGCATACACTGGTATTGACTGTAAGTGACCTTTAATGAAACATGAGTAAGATATGTTATGCACCTTTACAGCTTGCCCCTGTACTATATAAGAGTATTTACAAAGTGGCATATTTGAAATAAGTGAGTAATCTTAGGGTGAAGGGTGCTCTTAAAGTAAAGTAAGTGTTACGATTATATTAAGAGGCACTCAGGCACTCTCCCTTGTCAAGAGTCTTGTTGCGTATAAAGATTTACTGAGTGACTGGTTTTCCGTTTCTAAAACATGACATGTTCAGATTGTCACAAAATGCAGTGTATTGTCAATTTGAAATGTATGGCAAAATTAAACAAAACCCTTTAACCTGTAACAGAAGGAAACAGTATGCTTCATGTTTGAAGGAAACAGCATTAAAGAAATTGTAAAATGCCAATTATGAATACAAGCCATTTCTTTGGGGATAGAAAACAATGCATAAACGTGATGAGTGTACCATACTGTGTTATTTGTATATTTAATAATGTGCCCTAGAGAGATGGTATTTGGCCTATACGTAAGATAAATACAATTCCTAGAGTTTACCTGCTCCAATCATGTGGACTAATTTCAGGAATAACTCATAAGCAATCTTATCCTTGTAAGTAAAAAATTCCCTTTGAGAGAAACATTGTAATGAATGTAATGACCACATTGCCGCATCTTCGTAGACCTGAATGTGGATCCTGCAACAGTTGACCACAGGATCCCATCATCTCACATCACTTCCAGGTTGTGAAGTTTAAGTCTTGAGCAATTATTTTACTGCTTTTGGTCCTTGGTTGTATTATAAGTTGCACTAATTTGTTTTATACTGGGGGGTTTGTAATATGCAGCATACGCTGTTATTTGACACCTACAACAGGACATGAAAGTGTGATACGGCTGTGATTCAACAAGCAGATTTTGACACTTAGGTTTTTTACTGTTTGTTTTTTATTAATTATTAATTTATATGGAAGTACCATGCGTCAAATGGTTTGGCCACTTTCACAATGACACATTAACGTGCATCATGTCTTTTTGACTACATAAGCGCAGTTTCATTCAGTTCAACTGGAACTGGTATCTAAAGACAGTGGGTGTCCTCGGGTATCAGCAATTTTGCTGGCTTTCCAGGCACTTTCAAGCAGTTCTGCAGACATACATATCTCTGGAGGGCGAGGAAGTATGACTAGTCCCCTCTGATCCTAGTTGCCTTTGAGCCATCGATCTCTTAACTACAGGCAGGCTACACAGCTCACCCGAGAAGTTCAACGGTGGTGATTGGAGCAGTCTGCAGGGACCCGGACTAGCTCTGCCAATTTATCCCACAACAGCGCAGACTGGGCGGCGCTCATCCAATTGTGAGCTGCCCCTATGCTCTCCCGTTCATAATCAGCTCATGGCATTTGAACATGCGAACATGTGCCGTGGATCTTTACCAAATGAGCCACTTGGTAGGCTAATGCTTTCTTTTGAGGTACTAGAACTCTAGTTGCTCCATATGATTTGAAATGATTTTGGCTTGACAATCAGGATTTTGTGAACACAAAAGTATGTATGGTGTGAAATTCTATAATGCCATTTCTAAAAATACTGAAGTATGCTAACATTTTACTGAGGCTTTTGCCCTTACAGTTCTTTTGGGGTTTTTTGCTTTGTCTGAGTGAAAT
This sequence comes from Hiodon tergisus, assembly GCA_025775045.1. NCBI lineage: Eukaryota > Metazoa > Chordata > Actinopteri > Hiodontiformes > Hiodontidae > Hiodon > Hiodon tergisus. Next base: position 16,804 of record JAOVYW010009452.1, read on the forward strand.
ATAATCATGTGTGGTGACTGTAAAATTTTCAGTGTCAGTAGATGAAATTTTATTTGCCTCATCTACATACCAAAAAAAGTGTGTTTTTTTTCTGACTCAGAGGCAGAGGCAACCTGTCAAAATATAAAAGCCTTCTGGGGAATTTTTCAAGGCTGAGGCTTTAAGTCGACAAGCTAATTTTCTTGTTTACTTTATAAAAATTAAATAACAAACATTTTATTTCTCCAACAATTGCCTTCATAATGGACAAAATATAGATATTCTGAGTGCATTATATATTTAAAATGCTATATAAAAAGAAATTTTGACAAACACAGACCACTAAGAACCACAAACTGTATGTGTGTATTCATGTAAACACACAGCGGTGAATTCTTATCAACAGTGAAATAAGATGTATTTCTATGGAAAGCTAAATCATAACTCATTTAATGAACTATTTCATTCCACAAAGCACATTTCCAGATTTATGCTCTTTAAAAAGCGACTCTCTAAATAACTTACCAGCCACCTATGGGAACTGATTCAAATCACCAATTTAAAAGTTCCAAAAATAACTTTTACAACATCCGTTCGTTTTTAGAATATGCGTCCAACATTTACATAATTCACTTTTAGTGTCTATAGCTACAATTTCATCAGTTGGGGTGTTGCCTGAGGCTACACGGGCTGTTTTGGAGATCTACGCTTGTTGAAGGTCCTGCGTTAAGTCAACTACAGTGACTGCCCAGTGTCCTGTCCCTGTTTCTGAGCGATGGCCTTTGGGTTAAACACAATCACAAAATAGCAGCAAAGTATATATATATATATATATAAAATTATTCCCATAGGTAAAACTGCAATTTTGCACTAAGGTAACTAAGGTCTTGGAGGCTGAGATTGAATTTGCAGTAATTTAAGTAAACGTTAATCCCACCACTTGGATGCAAATAACAGAACGCACACTTTCGTTTGATGAGTTGCCTGTGAATGGGTAAAACTCAGAGAGAGAGAGACAGCAACACCATCTTTCTCGTATGCTCTCGTTTATTCAAACCAACGTTTCCGCAAACTGGATCGAACCCCGAAGAAGGGGGATTGCTGAAATGTTGGTTTGAATTAACAACAGCATGCGAGCAAGAGTGTGCCACACTCTCTTCTTTAAATTCCATCTGTTATGCCAGCAAAGAGTCTAAAATTATTATTCTTCCCAGTTCAATTGCTCTTTAAAAAAATCATTTTAATGTGCTATGTATAAATTATTCCAGGATTTTTTTTTTTTTAATCCTCAAATGACCTCTCATATATTTTTAATTCACACGGATTGGTAGGCCTATCTAACCCGCGTGATTTTTGGAGTTCACCCACACATGTAGAGACTGGACTAAAACGTGTTCAGTTGCTGATTCCAGCTTACTCACCACAGCAGCAAAGGATATCCTTGGAAAACATGCTGAAGTTCCAGGGGTACTAGTCTTAATTGAACTTAACAGCATGCACCTGTGCACAGTTATCTATATACTTTAAACTAAGTAACAGGTAATGGTTAGCCATAACCCAGGAAAGGGAAATAGGCCCGCAAGAGACGCATGTATTGTGAATTTTTGGAATTTTCCCCCCTCCCAATTTAATAATGAAATAATTAAAAATGTTTATATATGAAAAGCTCTCTGAAATATTTAATTAATTTCTTGCTGGCGTCAAGCCCAATTAAACATGTAGCAAATAATCTGCTGAATAACGTTTACTTGGAAAATTATTTTGGGTGAGGACTATGGATTCTGCAATACCAAACCCCAACATACAATTGTTTCAGTTATGTAACATTGTTAACGCGTGCATTTTTGCCCAAACATATATATTAGAGGTATGCGCATTTGGTTCAGATTGTTCTATCGTTTTCCCACGCAGTACATCGAGATAATTGTTGATCTTTTCCTACTGGTGTGGGATTTCTTGACAGGATAAGCACTAGGAGGCGTTGGATCCCAGTGAGCAAATCGCCCATGCAATAAGAGCTGTAAATAAGTCAGTGGACACCCACTCACTTTGCTCTAGGATTTCTGAATCTTCTTCCATTTGAAGCGGCATAGCAGCCTTTTGCTCTCTGCTTTCGGTCTCCGATTCTTGATGTTCAGTCAGAATCGTCAGAGCATTATTGGTGACCATATGTTCGGTGAAACGTCAGAAAAATATTCAAGTATTCATTCTACAACCATCTTAATTCCCCCTAAGACCACATCGGGCTTTGTTGAGCTGAGGGTAGCACATTTGTTTTCAATTACTCTTTATTCGGTTTGGAATCAAATGTGTAAATGGCTGGGGCACAGCCTGGAGTTCACGCGTTGCAGCTCAAACCCGTCTCCGTTTCTGAGAGTCTGAAGAAAGGCAACAAATTCATGAAATGGGATGATGTAAGTATATATTCTTACGTTTCACTGCTGTAATTCCGCATTTTCCTTTAGTTTTCGACAATGTACAGTAACCGCAAACATAAAACAAATGTTGCAACATGTCATGCTAAGCTCAACCAAGAAATAGACTAATCAAAGGACCATGAACGTGAAATGCTCTTTTTAAGTTGTTTTAAGATCAGTTATTTCAGTAATGCCGTCGTTTCTATGGTAATGGGAGAAGGATGGAAAATACTCCACAAAAAAAGAAGAACAAGATAACATCAATGCAGACAGGGCTAAAAGCAACTTGAAGCTTCCTAAATGTGTTACGCTACCATATGGTTAAGTTTTATTTATTTTTAAATGGCAAATTAATTAATGTGAAAATCTAATTATATATTGCAACAGACGGTCCAAAAATAGGTGGCTACTTAATGTTTTGCCTTTCCTATAATGTCGCTTGCTACGATGTCTATTAGGTGAAATGTATAGCCTTCCTAGCCATGCAAGCGTGTACCATGATGTTCCGTTGTTGCTGTATATTAACTTCAGGTCATATTAACTGTTATTGTAAGAACTTACCGTTGGTGATAAATTGACAATTGTCAATACAATTTAATAAAATCCAGTTGATGGACAACACGCTACATTCATGCAAAAAAAAAAATGAAAATGAAAATAACATACCGTAGTCCATACCATTCGTTTCCAGTAGAAAAGATGACAGTTGAAGAGGTAAATGTAATTACATTTAATTACGCATGATGGTCGATAGATATAGTAATAGGATTATTGTTTGTTTTACCTTTACCATGCTTGTGCAACACATGCAGCATATGTCCAAATGAAAATGAATTGCGATAACACTGACCAAAACATTGATGTAATGACTAAACCTCGTTAACTTACATAGGATTCTACTTGACTGATTTGGAATTAATATTTTGTATTTTCGATTAGGAATCTTTGTCAGCATTGAATAACCGACGATTTGTTTCCCTGAGTTGTGGGAAATGTTAATGTGTCACCTGTAGGATTCGAAACGGAGCTCCGAACAACTATTTCAGGTCATCAATCCAATCTTTATGCCGTGGCTTTCTTCAGCTGCCCCGATGACTACACGAGAATGTAGGTTTTATTTCGTCCACAGAACCCTCTATAAGCTTTACCCCTAGGTAGTAAACTCACGATTGAAAGGTTGCGCGGAGCAAAAAATGGCTTGGAATTGATGCGCCTCGCTTTGTGATGCATCTCGTTTTTTAAAAGCAATCGACCCTTTTTGGCTCACGTATTACAATATGCGCCTACACATACTCTAAGTATTTAAGAAAGAAGGTGACCGATAGAGTTTACTGGAATTTTATATCAACTGGCAGCCACTCAAAATAAGGATTGCATAGATTTTTGGAACAAATCTACGCAAAATCAGGGATCAACATGTTTTTATATAAAAAAAAAATTTTAATGGTATGTGTAGACAAGGCTGAAGTGGTAGCCTCTCCTTAATGGTAACCCTAGACAAACTTAAATGTTAAAGTATGACACAGTATTGGAATATAAACGTTGGAATGCTTATTTGATCAATCATTTAAATGGTCAATATGCAGGCTGATCTATTCTTGTCAGGTGTGTGTTAAGATAAGATTTAACAGGTGCACTTTGTAATTTAACCACAGTAGACGGTTAGAAATCTTTACAGATAGCATTTATTTAAAAAAGTCACTTATAAAGTTATTTTAAAATGTTATAATTAACAGCTGATTACCATTTAAATTGTAATACATTTCATAACAATGCATTTCTCATAGTTTAACCAATCTGAAAACCTAGGGCCATGTGTCAACTAGTAGTAAAGTTGTTGGCCACATTTTTCTCTCTTTGTGCTTTCTCTCATGTCAAACAAATGCTTTTAAATAGATAAAGTTCCGTTAAGCTACTTATCCTTTTTAATGGAAATACAGCAATGTGTCATTATAATATTTTTCCAGACCTAATGATATCTAGAAGTGTACCATTGTAACCACTGTTGCTGAAATACACTATTTTTCATTTTTTTCATGTTTTTCCAGACCTGTTGCTGAAATACGCTATTTTTCATTTTTGTACTCAACATTGAACTGAAGGGACAGTCCTGCTGACCATGTTCTAAAGACACGATGAATTCAGACGTGCTTTTCAGTGTGGATTGAAAGAGGAAGTTAGAGTAGAAGACGCGTATTGACTTCACTAGCTTAACTGGGAGATATGTTTATTGAAAGGGGGCATGTCAGTCACTTGACAGAACGATCAGTAAACGAACCCTTCCAACAGTTCAAGCATTTTAAACAGTTATTAAATATGAAGCTTGTTTTGAGATGCTTCCAAATCGTACCCAAAGTCCTGCAATGTGTTTTTAAAGCTATCCTTGTATGAGAGGCTGATCAGCCTCCAAAACCTTTAGATCTCTCTTGGTCTACATTTTATAAAATAGGCTCTTAAACATAGATGTGGGATGTTTAACGATATTGCCACTGCCTCTGGGTACAAAAAGACATACAAATCATTGAACATTTTCTGTGGCGCGTATGCTACGGGCATTGTCTACGTGCTTCTGAAGTTGATTGATTGTGGTTGAGCTCATGTTTACGGTGTTTGGTCTCATTGTTGCGACACAAGCACTCTATTTATAACCACCGAAAGAAAGCAAATATTTGCGTTTGGAATTTCTGCATCTCTTAAAACCTCAGTCTTGTAACCTTATAATCGGTTCACGTATCAAACGGTGTTGGCTTATTATCTGTATTAAAATGTTGTCAATTCAAAGCCCGGTTGTGAATAAAAATGGAAATGATTGGCCGTTGCTACGGCAACTACCATGCTTTAAGTCCCCACTATTCCTCTCCACATTAGTGAAAGATGCTTTCTGTCAACCAACATTAAAACGTTGTGCTGTCTGCCGAGGCATCATACCAAGATGTAAAATAAAATCAATAACCAAAGCAAAACATTTTTTATTTTTTTTATCGATGGATGTGGTACATTTAGTTCTGGCTTCCAGAATATTGGGATCTTTGAGAGAGATATTATTTCTAGCCAGTATGATTCATACGTATGTGGAGCACTTATGCAATGTCTGAGTCAAACTTAAATACTTGATTTGGTCACAAAGATGCGGGGGCAGATGTTAATAAAAAAAAAAAAGATTACAAAATACTCACAACGTAGAGATCTCAAAGGAAAACAAACCAATTTAAATAGTAACATAATGACAGAAGCAGAATGGTATCAATAACCTAGCAAAGGAGATTAAATCGTTTTCTTGTTTTCCTGGGATTGAAGAAAGGTAAGTAAATGAGAGGGCTTTTTGTCAATAACGCAATCAGGTTGTCGAGGTAAAACTCTTCTTTGTCTTTGTTTCTTGTCAGGATTCATCCACAGTGGCCCCTGTGACCCTGCGCGTTGATTCACAGGGCTACTTCCTGTATTGGACAGATCAGAACAAGGTAAGGCTGACGCATACACAATTTCAAAGAGAGCCAATAAATTTTCAAATGAGTCAGGATTTTGCTGGAAACCCTACACTATGTAAGGATTTATAGAATCATACTCATGCATTTTTTTCTGATTAAAATATTCTCACTCCGTCAGACCTCCAAGGACCTAAGAATAATGCATGAATTCAAAAGAGAATGCAAACCATGCATCTTTCCAACATCAGTTTAAAAATAGACATGATGCATGGACACTTTTTTATGGTTAAATATAAGGTTCTCAATCCATTAAACCCTTATACATTACTTGTTATCTAAGATTATTGTTATTTGTGCATTAAAAAGGTATAATATATCACAATTGAGAAATTATATAGATATATCCATTGCCATCATGGATTCAGTGAATTCTGCCATTAGTATGCCTGAGATCATTTCACAATTTAGTTTAGAATTTACTGCCGTCTAAATTCAGGATTTAATAATAGAATGTGGGCTTTTCTAGTTTCACAAAACAAGTTGTTAACATGCCAGATCCATTTCCATGGCAACCAAACTGGTTGAAACTTGTGAACCTGCTTCGTAGCAGGTTAATTCTCTGCCTTTGTCTTGATTTCAAAAATAAACTAAAGGATTTAAAGTGTTCCTCTCATTAAAACAAACACTAACAATCTGTGGGAATATCTTTAGATTATTGCTGGTTTTAGTCGTCAAAAGAAGATATAGTTTTGACTGAGCCAGTAGGGATTGAAATGAACTAAAAGGTATTAAAAGTTTATGGAATCTGAATCCATTGCAAGTAATTATTTAAAAAAAAGTTGTATATAATTATTAATAATAATATTAAAATAGCAGTTTTTTTATTGAAGATGTACTTGATTCCCTTTAAGATGCTATCATGAGTGCAATTAAACATCACTTGCTCTGGGGGGGGGCGGGGGGGTAAGAGATCTGGGCCACCCAAAAGCACCTGCCCTAAATTAATGTAATGAAACAAAAGTACACCAAATAAGTCTGGCTGGAATAAGAATGAAAAAAAAGATTATATCAATCCCTGATTAATTTGTTAAAACCACATTAGCCATATTGGCACAGATCATGTACTACTGACCATCTTTTTGCCATGTGTGCGTGATCTGATGGCTGACGTTAATACTACGTTCATTTTCTACTCCACTTTATAATGCATATCATAGGAATCTAGTCAAAATCTTTTCTTATTCTGCGTTTTTTGAGACATTGAAAACCCGCAATCATGGAGTGCTGTATTTTCACTGTATGCTGTTTAAAATCGGTCGGGTCCTTTGGGTTGAATACTTCCTTTAAGTTGTTGACTCCCATGTATATGGTGGCAACTGTATGATGACATTCAAAAAGCGCTGGCCAGTTATCTATCACTAGTGTATTTAAACGCACATTATGAATCATAAAGGATATCAAGGGAACCTGACCTCTGTGGAATTAATGAATGTCATCTCCAGAGGAAATGTATGCAGTTTTTACAGAAAGCCTAATTTGACTATGATCGCTGCCTCGTCAGTTGTCATTTCTATAGTTGCTAGTGACAGTTCCCCAAAACAAGGTGGTTTAGTCACGGCAAATAATAAATCGGGTAAATCAAATCGCCCTTCATCCATTTGGGGGCTAAATAAAGAAATAAAGGATATTTTGTAAACAGCTGGGAATGTTATATTTGGTTTTCTCTCTTGATTCACACCACAACTAAGTATGCCAGGCTGAGATTTCAAATCTTTATCATTAGAAAATGCATCAGCTTCCATGCATTCTTGGAATCACAGGAATCTACTAAAAGGCCCAGTTTTAAGCCTTTTTAAGCTATTCTCCCCATGAACACCAGTTACCAGGATTTAAAATGCTTTCACTAGACTGGACATCATTTTTTTGAGCAGCAGGGTGACTGTTATGATGAAATATTTTCCCTAATCAATTTTCCAAAAGCTTGATTTTTAATAATAAAAATATTTTGAGCCAACAATTGGATATCAATTATGTATGAACTGTGTGTACTTTGAGAAAGCTATCATAAATGATTGTGGGTGTTCTTTCGAGAGCAGTGGCTGTGTGGAATCCGACAGATGAGTGGCTTCAAACCAGACAAGATATATCAGGTTTTTTTTTTGTTTTTTTTGTTTGTTTGAAAATAGGCCTTAAAGCCAATCATTGCTACCCCATTGTCTCGTTTGAGTGTTTCTGTCTCAGTCGTTGTTTAAATGATTGCAGTTATTCAGAGCTCCGTTGAAACCTACAGATGTGTGGAATCTGATCCAAATGAATAACCCTATTATCTCAGGCAAGCCGTGTGCAAATCCCAGAGATGTTATGATAGGAATTTAACTTGCCGTCCTGAAGGTCATTAGGCCTAGCACCACTGAAGTATTTCGGACAGGAAAAGTGGACAGTTCACAAGATAAGAAACTACTGTACCTACTGTAAACCTGAATGCTTTACAAATATATTTTGAGCGCACTTTCACTGTGTTTTCCTTCTCACAAAGATCCCTCGATCCCATGCCCCACCAGAATCTTGTCCATAGGAGACTGGTGGAGAGAACTCCTGTAAACGTGCAGTTAGTGGGGAGGTCGATAAACGTCTGGTGTGCCTGAGGAGGCCTCGTCAGGAAAGACGTGGAAAAATTAGTGTAGCCCCCCCCCCCCTTTGTTCCTGTTGGTTTAAATTTGTCACTGAGACAAGTGGTCAAAGTTATCAATGGCGAAACACAGAGAGGTTGTGAAACATCTACTGCTATACCCACAAAGCTCAAAAGTGTAATGTCACCATTGTCGTTTTGGTGACTAGTAACAATCTGGAATATTTGAAGCATCACGTATGGATAAATATTTTAATACTGTTTCTGAACTCCCCTAATATAAATCTTATACAGTGTGGATTAAGCTGTCCTCCCCCCGTAAACGTACTGTATGTAAGAAACGTTTACAGATTTTAGCAAAAGTAGGGCAAAGATGGATTTACCCTTTGTAATTACCTGCTCCTGCATGAAGTGTCAGAGTGAAAAAGAAATCTTATGACCTGTATATGATCAATTCCTCCCTGAATTACAGCAAAGATATGATTATCCCAACTCGATTGAGAGCTCGCCATTTGTCCACCAATGAACCTGGTTTCTACCATTCCCACAACTTAGAGGGGTTTCTGCCTCTGTCCTTTGTGATCACTGCTGGATCATGACAAAGTTCAGTGCTTGCATCCCTTCTGACTCATGCCTTGTTTCTCTGCGTTGCCCATTGTGTTCTGCGAGGCAATTTTCTTTGATCTAAATAGCACATCCCTGGGAAATGTGTCCTACTATGTTAAATATGAAGACTTTATAGACATATCCAGTGACACTAGCCTGAGTGACAGTCAACTAATTTGTTAGAAAAGTTTCAGTTCTAATATTTCCTTATGATACAGTTGAGAGGGTCCAGTTGTGTCTTAAGTCTCTAGTTATAGAAAGACATTTAGAATGATATTGGGGGATGCAAGAAATTAGCAACTTTTTTTGCTGATGACAGACATTACTTGAAATATTATGTAAGGCCCGGCAGTAATAGTTATACTGCTCAAAATGCACAGATCAATGTCTTGCCCATTACTTGTAATCTCAAGTTTTCACATAGACTACTCTTATTACTGACATTGATTCACAGTAATGGTAGTAATTTGAAGACATTTTTCGAGATGATGCATTAACTTCAAACCCCTCCATCCTGAAGAATTTCCCTGTCAACCACAAGGTGGCATGACGATGTTAATGAGTCAAATTAGGACTACACTAAATTATCCGTCTAAGATGCACTACATGGCCAAATGTAGGTGGACACCTGCTGTCAAACATCTCATTCCAAAAAAATAGGCATGAATATGGAGCTGGTACTGAATATGGACTCCCTTTGCTGCTGCAGCTACCTCTGCTCTTCAGTGAAGGCCTTCCAGTTGAAATGTTGCTCCGGGAACCTGCTTCCATTCAGCCACAAGAGCTGAGGTCAGGGCTCTGTGCAGCCTAGTCAAGTTCCTCCACAACGATCACAAGAAACCATTTCTGTATGGACCTAATTTTGTGCATGGGGGAATTGTCATGCTGAAACAGGAAAGGGTCTTCCTCAAACTGTTTCCACGAAGTTGGAAGCACAGAATTGTCTCGAATGTCATTTTGTTTCGAATGTCGAATGTTTGAAGTAGCGTTAAGATTTCCCTTTACTGGCACTAAGGGGCCTAGGCCAGACCATGAAAAATAGCCCCAGACCATTCCTCCTCCACTACACAGCTTAGCTGTTGTTGGTCCTAGACGTTTCCACAATAACAGCACTTGCAGTTGGCCGGGGAAACTCTAGCAGGGCAGAAATTGAACTGACTTATTGGAAAGGTGGCATCCTTTGATGATGCAACATTGAAATTCACTCAGCTCTTCAGTACGGACCATTCTGTTTGTTTGGAGATTGCGTGGCTGTTTGCTACATTTTATACACCTGTCACAGCAATGACTGTGGCTGAAATAACCA
>JAOVYW010009452.1:27268-40510 GCA_025775045.1 Hiodon tergisus
TGTTTGTTTGGAGATTGCGTGGCTGTTTGCTACATTTTATACACCTGTCACAGCAATGACTGTGGCTGAAATAACCAAATCCACTAATTTGAAGGGGTGTCCACATGATTTTGGTTAATTGCAAAGTGTATTGAAATTTTCCATAGGGTCCTGTGCTTGCAAAGTAATCATACCATCTTTCAGTAAATTTTATTGTCATAGCTTATAGCTGTAACATTGATATTATGTTATGTATAACATAACATAATGTATATTTTTGTAGCCTTTGCTCGATATACTCAAATTTATGGTGTTTGGCGATATTAATTTATATTAAGCATCAACTTACTGGTCTTACTGAAAATTATGGCATTGTATCTCATGAAAACATGACACTTGTTTTGGTTAGTTATTTTTAGGTGGCAAAAACATTTCTCAATAGATGACATAATGTTTAAAACTGACAACTGTTCTGTATTAAACACAAATTGTCACATTACAGCTTGGGGTGACTTCTTCATATTAGAATATGTTGGGCGAAAATTGACAAGACGTTACATGTGACGCAAAAATGCTTGAAGTAAAGCCTCCAGGCTTATGTATACACATATTGTCATCTGAAATCAAGACAAGCTGGCCATCAGACGTAGGGGTTTTGATGCTGGTTTTAGATTCCTACATCACTTCTTTTTTTTTTTAAGTCTGTATCAAGCATTGGATTTGGAGTTTAGTGTAAAGTTTAGTGTTAAGGTTCATTGTTGCAGGGCTCTGATATCCCCAAAAACAAATGCCTTCATTGATGGGAAAGACACAGTCAAAACAAAAAAATAAATGTGGGGTTAATTAGACTAGTGACGGATCTTCTAGGGAGATGGTTATACTCAGGGTTACGGAAGTGGATTTTAAATATTTTAAAACAACAATCTGCCATTGTACTGTTCATTATAGTCAATTAGATATTGAACATTTTAAAACGGATAGTTCTGGGTCCACATTTGAATTAGTCAGTTTGAATTTCAGCCATGCGGTTATGAGACAATAACACAGTTTCCTGATCACTTCATAATATTAATGCACATTTTTTGCCATTTTAGTATAGTTACTGTTGTTAGGGACTACTTTATTTGACGGAATGACATATTTACTGTAATATTTAATACTGTGTTGAATTGCGTCTCTCGTATTTCCTTCGGTGTAAATTCTGAAATAACCGATGCATCTGTTTTAAAATGACAAATAAGGCACTTGTGTTTTTTTGTGATTATCCGCTACGCGACATGCCTTTGCCGCATCACAGCGTCCCTAGAATTAAAGTGTCTTATTGCTTTATTATTCATACCTGCCAAGGACAGCACTAGTCTGGTCAAATCAGACAGAAAATCTGACTTTGGTATAATTCAGGTTTAATAATGTTTTAACATTATTTCAGGGGTTCACAAATTTGCCTTACTTGGCTTCAATTATGTACTAATGCCAAAATGTACTGTAGTGTTTTAGCAATGCATGGCTAGGCCATCTTTCCGAAACGGTACCCCTATCTAATCCAAAAGTCAACACTGTGACATGGAACATTTTGATCTAAACACAGGCTCATTTCTTAACATTCTCCCCCCAAAAAAATGCATGCAATTCATGGAGTTTAATAAAACCGGCAAATATGTGACTTCCATGTGTTCAAGAGACTGCAGTGAAACATCTGGGGGAGGAAGATGGCAGTTACACACAGCAGTGGCAAGTGTGACAGGCTTGAGTAAACACAGTTTCCGTTGAGCTACATATCAGCTGTTGGATCTGACAGTGAATGACACTGATAAAGATGTGTCCTGGAATTCATCTGAGAGAAATTGATTCTAACAGACAAATGGCACAATCAATCTGGTATTGAATTCTGCAGTGGCTGGCAGACACTCCATTTCTCCTTGTCTCGCTCACCCACGCTAATTTAAACTGACAGGAGCCGCACGCGGTGAGCTTTCCAACATTGTATTCAAAGTAGACAACGTACAGAACATATTTGGCTTCTTTTTTGTTTCTTTTCAGACTCTGGCTAGCTTATAGTTGTGTGATGACCTTAAGGATTTTTTCACCCTCTTTCTTCTCTCCTGTTAGCATGGCAACTGTGACGATTCGACCAGCAAGTAATAAAAGCAAGGCCTGTGCAAGATGGTGCATATAAAACTGAGAGCCCCCTCCACACACACACACACACACACACAAACAGACTGAGATATACAGTTTATGTAAGTAAATCAATTATGGACAAGTTAAGCCCTGCATGTGACAGTCACTCAGGTTTACTTTCTAGAATCACCTTTGAAACGGATGTTAAAATACCGACACCTCTCTTGACAGAATCCTTTTTCGATGGAAATAATGAAGTCCTCAAAGCAGCACGTTTAAACGTTTTGATGTAAAACGAGATGTCTAAGAGACTGAACTTGATAGGCTGCAGGTTTGACGGTACAGAGGGACACCACCATTATGCCTCTGAGCAAGATACCTGTCCCGACTTGATCAATCCACCTTGGCTTTTTCAAACCCATTCTTTTTTTTTTAGACCTTTTACATTCAAGTTCAATTTCTTCCAAGTTCATGATAGTGTCACCGTCTTCAATTACTGAAAATGTATCTTGTTTAAGGACTACAGCCATTTTTTTTGTTTGATTTAACAATGACATTATGCTAAAATGTTTCAGGTAACATTTAGCTGTATAAAGAATTAACATAACAAAATAATTTAAAATGAGTAAATGAAAACTGAAATGTGGGTAAGTGACATCTTCTAAGCTAAAATAAGGCTGGAAAGAAACCATAATCCATTATATAGCATGTGGGTAACAAGATATGTGTACCCCTTATTACGGTTGCCCTTCTAGGCTTGAATGAGACATAAAAACGTCTTCCAGATGATTCAGTTCGAGTCTTACAATTCATTTCTGGCTGAATCCATCCAGTGGGAATGATAAATGTTAATTTAAGCTAAATGCTAAATTTTGAGTTTGTGACTACAATATAACAGCGCTGGCTGTTAATGTGTAATGTGTGTTTTTTTTTGTTGTTGAGTTTTTTTTATTTTTGTTTTTTTATGGAGATATATAAATGTTTTAGTTGTGATGGAAATTAGTCTAGTGGGAATAACATTCCAATCTTTTCATTCAAACTTTAATTCAAGGACGATAATTAAACGCGCACACACTCATTCTAGGTTTTTAACTTATTAAACAGTAGTAGCAGCAGCAGCAGCAGTTGGGAAAGGGAAAAGATTTGATCGCAGGCAAGATTTGTCGCCCTGGTTATTTAGTGCACATTAAACTATGGCTATGGATAGGCAACCCCTCAACATATTTTCGATTTTGTCTTTAAACATACGTCTTAAATCATAAGAAATGCTTATGTTAAAACCTTTCCCCAAGACATTTGCTCTAGTGTTTATTATTGCCCTTGAAAGGATGGTGCCTGATTTAGAAATTGCTTCCCATCAGAATATCTGTTACTCGTAGCATATGTTGCACCAATGCCGATTTGTTGAGCATAACTTTACACAAAAGTTGTAAGTGGCTGTTTGAGATGCGTGTCCAGGGATGTATTTGGAAGTAAAATATTTACGACAAGGCAGTTTCCAATGTACAGCAAAGGCACAAAATTCTGTTTTTTAAAGACATTTTCAAACATTGTATGTCATTAGGATGTTTTTTTTCCTGTTACTAAGTCAGCATGAATGCACATTCCTGAGGTTGTTTGTTTGGTAATTTTGCATGCCTGAGTGTTCATGAGGTGGCTTGTGTTTGCAGGGAGAATGTGTATGAAATAATTTGTGCATGCATTTGTTTGTGGTCGTTTAAACCTGTGTTAGTTTCCTTAAGAGAGTTTGTTTGCAAGCAAGGGATCACGAGAGCTTGCCCCAGTGATTATGTGTGTGCATTTATAGAATGCTGCCGCCTGGCATTTAAGTATGTTTGTTATTACTAGGACGTAAATCTGCAAAATCCTAGTCAAAAGACCAGGGCCGCAAACACCACTCTACAAGCCTTTGTGCGTAAGAAAGCCTGCAGGGTTTGTGTGTGAGTAGGCTGTGCGTACAGAGGGCCTCCGGTGCAGCCTCTCTCAAGTGACAACTAATCCAGCTGTCCTGATTCATTCTTCCTTCTCTGGGCACACGGATGGCTGGCTGGCATAGGGTTCCACTGACACATCCTCCCTGGCTGGGACAAACGTCCTTCGCTCTGGCAGTCTGCTCAATCCTGCCAGTCCGGTCTTTGGCCCTGCCCTTCCACTGTGGGAGATGTCTTTATCCTAGGTTTATTCCGAAGGAGGCACCTCTAAGTCTTCTATTACTGCGCATAAGAAATCGTGTGGGAGAAAAACGTACCGTTCACGTACTGTTCAGATGGGGGCCAAGCTACCTTACGGGTCCCAAACCCCCGATGTCCCTGTGGAAGGACAAATGGGCGGCTGCATCTTTAAATGTGAAGACAGTAATGCAGCTCAACCTTGTCATATGCAATGGACAGGACAAACCATTGTTCTCGGCTCTCGGCAGAAACCTCCTTCCTCAGCTGTTTACCGGCAGCAATTGTATCCTGTGGTCCGGAGGAGTGAATATTAGCTCATGACAATTTGGTGTCTAATTGTAACAACATAAGGATGCCTCTTGTTATTAGCCGAGGGAGACTTTTTAAAATCTCCATTGATCTGCCAATAAAGGCTTTTAGTAGGGGTTGTGGTGTTTTGAGGCAGACCCACCCAATTGAAGTGTATCCCTTGTGGCTCCTATGGCTGACGGTGGAGAGCATAACGGCTCCAAGTCCGGTAAACCGGAAAACTAATTGAACCACCTGCCTTCAGTCAGCCTTTTTGCTGTGAATTGGTGATTTTCCAATGAAATATGGGGTTACACCTCGAAATCTAATCATCTTATGACCCAAGAAACTATATAAAATAAGTTATGTCAAACGGTGTGAGTTTCTGCCCTGCTTTGAGAGTGTCTGCATAAGGGGGGGACCTGTATGTTGTGTGTCTGTGTGTCTGACTACCAATAGCATGTGGAAAAAAAATGATGTGAAAAATATTATTTGCAAACATGTACTAATTTGGTAGACGGGTTCAATGTGAGTCCAGCGGAAATTGGATATGCGTTTAAATTGCTGTTAAACGCTTTAAAACTTTATTTCCCACTGGAAAAATACAAAATTTGTCTTGGATAACAAAAGATTTAAGATTTAAGAAACTATCCTTTCATCATGAAAGGAATGCTTCAATATTCATTAATGGCAAGCAGCATAACACTTAGATATGTTCTAGTCCTTGCGTTTATTTGAGTTCCCAGACATTCTCTATACTAATGTTAGCCTGTTAGTGACATACAAGTTTACACTTTAACAATTCATACATTTGGTAATTCACTGAAATAATTCAGGTTAAGTGTGTTTCTCAGATCTAAGGGCAAAGGTCCCCCCAGTTGGGACCAAACCTGTAACCTCTAAGTCTTCTTGACCATTTGATCACCTACTACCCTATTAATTAGGCTTTAATGATCACAGCTCCTTATTAAAGAAAAAGTGAAGTGTTAGGTTGGGTTACAGTGTAAATTACGCTGTTTTTATTAAATCGTGAAAATAACATTACAAAAAGATGCCCAAACTGTCACGCACCATATCACGGTAATGCACTACAGAGAATGGAGACAGCAGTCAAACTAAAAATGCCAATTAAAACCGAAAGTCTGTTCCTAATGTACTCTCAGAAGGCAGGCAACAGCCATCAAGGAATATTTAATTATTTATTTATGTATTTATTTAGTTTAGTTATAAGGGGACTGGGCACGAGCGTTTGCGTCAATGAGCTGCGTAGTTACCAGATTTAACTACATATCTCGTCTTCAGTTTGTGTCCCTCTGCAGGTGAACAGACACACATACAGCACGGAATAAAAAACAGTGACAGTGATATCATAAAAAATACCAAGTACAGACATAAAATGTCCATATCCAACAATAAATTAAGAATGTTTAGCATTGGGAGGATAGAGTCGGATGCATCAGATATTGTATGATATTGTATATCAGCAAAATTCTGAGCTAAGTTTAAGTAATGATTAGCAATTAAATGAGTTTTGTCTTTGCAGGCCTTAGTTTTAACGCCGGTCCCTGCCACACACATTTGAAATGCAGACCGTTGCAAAAACTAGTTTATTAACAGGATAGGTTACCTGTACAGCTTGAATACGCTTAAGGGTCACATTTCAGAGAGACTAATTGGCATGCATTTAGCCTGAATGGTAATAATTACATTTTGTCCATTTTTTCTGAAGATTCGATAAAGCACATGCACATCTTTTAATGAACTCCTGGGGCCTTTGCGGTTTCCGCAGCATGTGTGTATGTTCATGGCCCCATTAATTGTGATTTTATCTGGGGTTGGGGGATATTCTTGTCGAAGTAAATAGGTTTTTCATGTGTACTCTGGCCTGCCACCAAGTAATAAAAGGCAAAAGACATTCTGTTTATGATAATGCATTAATTGACCATGAATCATTTAAGCCACAAATGACTCTTCACTATGAATGAATCACACACTGGCACGCTGCACATATCATAACATGCATGCTGCCCACCCCCTGTATACTATAACTATCGTCAGTGTATTTTAGATTTATCAATCAATGTTTTCGTTGTCATTGGAGATATGCTGGGAAGATCGTGGCCCTAATAAAAAAGCTAAGGCTGGCAGTTCATAATGTAATCGTATACATAATACAGTACAGTAACGCAGTTTTGGCACTTGGCGTAATACAGCTGAACTGAACGCAACTGACACATCTAGCTCCTAATGTGTGCAAATAATGCTGCTTTTTGGCATGAGAGACACATCAGGGCTCATTATGACTGTATGGCTCATGATTTACTGAGATCTGGCTATTAAGATGGTGTTTGTATCAGAGGAATTCTGCTGGACATTTGCAGCTAAATGGATCTTCAGTTACACATGCGAGATAAATAAATCTCAGCTCCTATTGATTACACTGTAATTTTTTAAAATTAAATTCATAAAAAGAAAGATTACAAAGTTTGCTAAATAACAGCGGCATGTGGAGCAAGGACACAGCATTGTACAAGGACCTCACTGGAGCGCACGGTAGCCATGCTTAAGGTCCTGTAGCTTTGCAGCATCATGCTGGGCGAAAGCCGGCCTGTAACTCCAGCAGGGATCCTCCTGTTCTCTGCAACATGGTCCTGAATAATGACGTCGCCGTGCCAACTGAGGATGAGGCCAGCTGTAGCAATGCCTGTTGAACCAGAACAAATCCCCAATGCCGCTGCAATCCGAAGGGACCGGCGCGTCTTAAAGTGACGATTTATTCACTCGCTCAGTGTATTTTGATTGTTATTCGAGACTACACAGACCTCCCACGGTTCACCAGCCACCTTTAAAATTGGCCAATTTATTTCCCTCCTGTTTAAGGCCAAGGTTGGTGAGAACCCGGGTTGAGTGGGGTGACATCTCTTGTCTTGCAGTCAAGCCCCTTTATATGATCCCACATGATGGACCTTTTCCAAGTTGCTGTTTTTTTTTGGTTGGTTGACAAGCAATCTATTTTAATCTAGATATTTAAACCTTTTTCCAGATTTCTAGACAGTTCAAGCATAAAGGTAATATCTACCATGGTTTTATTATTAGTGTTATTAAAGATGATGATAATAATTATAATAACATTTCATTTTTGTACTGTGACATTTTTATGAATGGTAGAAAAGATACTTCATTACCGTGTTTTGTTACAAGCTAAGTAAATAATGTAAACTTATTTTGTGCCTGTATGATCTCATATGGGCTGTCTTCTCCGGTAGAAAAGATTTGCTTTTTAAAAGGCTTCCAATAGGCGAATGGATTTGGCGCAATTTTATTTATTACTAGCGGTGTCTGCCCTCAGTGACTCTCTATGACCCTGAATCCTCCTCCCATAGGCATTGTGTTATGAGAAATATAACATAACTATATCACTTTTCCTGGTGGGTGGTTTCTACTGTGATGCACAATGTTGCATATATGATCTGTAGACTTATGTAAATGACTATTCACTCAAGACTGACTGGGACCAAATCATAACTTTAATGACTCTCTAAACACAATCAGTAAAATGGAATATTACAGCGCTTTCTTATTTTGGGTGGAAAAAATATTCCAAAAATATATAAAGAAAATAATAAAACAATTTCACTAATGTGCTTAGTGGGTCTTGAAAGTTTTATTTTGGTCCCAGCCTATAACTGCTGTTAGACAATGATGTACATCTTTTAAACTTGTATTCAGTTATACCATTTAATAAGCTCAATTTCCAGGAAAATTTTTATGTATTTATTTTCTCTTACAATGTTTTGTTTTTGTTTGCAATTATTGTAGGGAATTTGTCTTCGAATAAAGATCACGAAACTTCCGTGTAATTGAATTGGATGAATAGCGGTTTATTTCTCCCAGAAATGTAATATCTCAGATTATCTGTGGAAAACTCAATGAGTCATCGTGAATATGTCCCCTATTGTGTGAGCGGGCCATACCAACTCAGCACAACAACAAACCCACCAACTCTGTATTTCTCTGATGTACACACTCTTATGAAAAGTAGGTACATACAAACGTGGTTTATAAAAAGACACCTGATGATTAAAAAAAAAAGGGACTTCACTTTTATTATGAATAGCAACTAGTATTTCTATGGCAAAAGATTCCCTCCTGGTTATCTGTCGAGACCCCTTGCAATGTCTGACTAGCTCTTCTCAACAGATCCTTCTCCCACCCTGTGTTTCCTACAATTCTGCTGTTCTGCACACCTCTTCTGATGGCCATTTAACATAATAAACCACGATCCAGTTCAGAAAACAATGTGTTTGAAAGGCTACGCGTCTGGCGTTTCATTTGAGATACGATATTTTATTGTTATTTTTGCTCATGAATTCTAAGCAGTCCTTTCGTTTCGTTTCCTTTGTGCGTTTCTATCAGTCTATTATGTTTTTCCACTGATTTTATTGTTTCGTTTGAAAATAAACAGGGTAAATCGGTATATAAATCAGCAAATGTTCAATATCTGTCTAAAATCTTGAATCTGTCTAAAATGTAGTATCTTTAAAGGTCTTGAATCTGTGCCACTGCATGAAGGAGCTATGAATGCTCTTAGTTTACCAAAAAAAAGTCATGCACTTGAGAGGTTCAACTCACATTCATTTTGCTTTTCCGTTGTTATAGGAAACTGAAGTCTTGGATATTACCTATATCAAGGACGCAAGGAATGGAAAATGCACAAAAACACCAAAGGTATGTTCAAAGGTTTCTTTTGTTTAAAAGCTCAGTGTGTTCATGCATAGAAGGGGTCCTTTGCAAGCCAATGTCCTGCAGACTTTACTGTTTTCTTTCAATTATAAATTGATTTACACTTAAAGCACTGGGTCAGGTCATTTTCTTCTTCAAATAATTACTAAATAATTAATACAGAGGTCGAATGAAGACTAGGCTCTTCTCCACCTGATACACCTGATCTGTATTTAATGTGCTGAAGCATGAATCAATAATTACTTTCCTATTCTTTATGTTTATATAAAACATAATATATATATTATTATTATTATTATATTTGTTATTTATAACATTAAAACCCATGCCCATTGGAAAAAAACCCGAAAAAAAACTATATATATATATATGAGGAAATGGTTTTCTATTATCTAGCAACTACAAAACACTGGTTATTATTGTACGATTACTTCCTCTGCCATGAGCTCATTGGTTGGGTGGAGGTGCCTACCAAATAGGATTTAAATAAAGGTTTAAGGAAATATCCGTTTAATTGCATTTCCCACATTATGGTTGACTGTAGTGGCGCAGACGTCTCGGGCTGTGGGTAAATTCCCTTCTGCGCGTGCAGCCAGTAGGAGGGCACGCCGTCTACAGACCCATGCCGTTTGCCCACGCTTCCTCGGGAGGGATTTCCAATGGGCTGTTCACGTTGAGAGGATGTGTGTGGAGGGACGGATGGGAGTGCCTAACACAGTCATTGGAGGAGCCGAGAAAGGGGAGGAGTTTTGTTTTTGGTTGGTATCCAGAAAACCTTTTTGGCAGGTGGAAAAAATCTGGAGACTTGGAAAGAAAGTTGCAGGTCTTTGGTACTGGCCCGGTACTGGCATTGACTAGTCAATTTGAGCAGATATATAAACTGAGGGGGGGGGAAAAACCCCATGCCCATTGAAAGACCCTTTAACTCAGGGATTAAAATGGTACCGGAGTTCAAAAATTAGGAGTGTTCACCTTTGGCTTATGCCTGTGCTTTAATGTGGCATGCTGAATCGATGGCTTATTTAATAGTGGGCTTTTAATACAGTGGCTGGTTGTACTTCTTATGTGACGGACGTGGCTGAAAGGAGCAGACGCCATTAGTTATTTTTAATCATTTATCAAATCTAGACAGTAGGTCTAAAGCAGGTTCCGAAGCACTTGGACAGACATCAGACCATTGACTCGCATTACTAAGATAAATATTTTTTTTGTTTGTTTAAGTGCCACAGAGTAAGCGTTTCAGCTAAAATTTTATTGTTTCCACTTCACAACCTGATTCAGCAAAAGCTTCTCTGTTCTTTCTCTTCAAAGCGAAGCCCAGGTTCCGTATCCTAGCAACTGCTTTCGCAAGCCGTAGTCGCTGCAGCTCTCGTTTTGAACTAAACAAGTTGGAAGTTTACACTTTCCTGGGTTTCACAATTTAGTTTTGGGTCCAATTTACTGGAAGTTTACCTTCTTATGGCTTGGCCAATTAAATGACTGGCATGTCTCATTAAGATGACACAAATCAAGTTGCAATGCTTAACCAGTGCGCTTAGAAAAGTTTGTAATGTCATATTGTAACTAAGCAAATTTGTTGGCTTCGGAAAAGTTCATGCTACACTTTATCTCAAATATCCCGAGCCTATTACACTGCTAGGTCTGTAGTCCTCATCTTGTCCAGAACAGGCGAGCCTCTCGTGCTTTTATTTCCCACCTTTAAAATATTTTAAGTCAAATATTATTCATAATTGGATTCCACTATGAGCTATAGAAAGACAGCATGTAGGTACGTACGAATGTGTGTATGCTAACTGTCACAATACTTTTATAATGGTAACCAAACTGTTGAACACTCTCTCTCCCCCATTTCCTCCCTAATACTTTGACAGCCACAATGTTAGTAATTTAGTGGATGAATTTTATTTGGCTTGATGGGAAAGAAAAGGACGCGGATACTACTGGACACCCCATGGATCACTCTTAACCCTGGCTTTGTCCCTTGTTGCTGGACATGAAAGGCTTAATTCCCAGGGAAGTTAGACCACTGTCTTAATGTATTAATTGAAAATCTTTCAAACGCAATACAGTTTGGTTTAATTATGGCCAGTGTTTTTGTAATTAGCCGGTCAACAGTTACCTCACGTTGGTGATGTCATTGTTCATAATTAAACATTTATATTACAGTTATTAGTAAGTTATAAGCATATTGTTTTGATGTAGCAGGATGGAAAAGGTTTGAATTTCACTTTTAAATCCTCTAATGTATCTTAACACATTCTTACCAATCAGATTATTTTGTTTTTAGGGAGACATTTATTATAAAAAAGGTTACCAATGTTAGCCATTTTTCTGTGTACTCTACTCAATCGTTTATAAATAAGTGGTTAATTATGCTAGTGTTACTTCAATGTCAGATTAGAGTTCTTTGTTTTATCAGCTAAATCAGCAAATAAGGAAAATCATGTTGTAAAATTTCACAAAAGTACATGTTCATTGTGTTTTGGCCTTTTTCAGTAATTATCTTTTCATCTGAAGAATAAAATGGATACAGAGGCTGAATGGCCTTCCTTTGATTTGTAACCTTCTTTATTGTACCACGCGAGACAGAGAAGCTATAAAACTGACTTTGTACTCAAGCCTGAGGTTTGACGACAGTGTGAAAAATTGATAGCCTAATATTTCTTCCAGGAACCACGAAAAAATAAATAAATAAATACATGAAACATTTTCCATTTGACTTCAGTATGTAAGTCAGATATGGAAAATAAAAGGCGGTATCTTGTATAGAGGAAATGGCATCTCTAATTGAAATAGATGGACTATTTAATGTGGGGAGAAATATGTTGACAGCTGAGGGCTTGCTGGCAATACTCATTGTTACATTAAATATTAAACTCGGCTGAAAGCCTAGCAAAAGTAACTTTGTTCTGCTTAGCTTTTCATCTCCTCTCACCTAGCCAATGCTTGGAACAGGAATGGTATAAAACTCGATTGTCTGCGAAAAACTTCCGTCCCATTCTTATTTCTCAGGTCCTATAATCCTATAGTCTGTGTTGCTGCCAATTCTATAAACTTTCAGCTGTTTAGTTTACGTAAGGTGTCCTCTTTCTGTTTTCATAGCAGCCTATTTTGTAAAAGAAATAAATGGGAAGTTACGAAGGAAAGCTCTTTTTCTCCCGTGTTGCGTGCACATTTAAATAAATGGAGGATACAGTCTGGAAAATTTAGCCATAGCCCTTCCTTTCTGTGCCTTCCCGTCTTTAATGCTGTAAGCTGAGTTTGTCGCAACACTTTACGTGCGCAGCTGTGATGTACTCCAAGTTTGACCAGGTCATTTTGACCTGTTTTCAGATTTGTCATTCTCTTTCATTTGTACGAATTGATGAGCTCTGTGGTCTTTGAAAGGATCTTGGAATGTTGGGAAATGTTGTTTTGGTCAGAGTTGTAGTGCTGATGGTAAACGCTTCAGTAATTACTTATTGAAACTAAATTCACCACAGCACTCCAGGCCTTAACCTCAAGCTTTGGTAGTGCCGGAAAAGGAGTATCTAAGTCAATTTATTTTCTTACTTTGAAGGAACTAAATTGAATTGAACACACAAAGATGTGTGGTCGGTAAAGAGTAGTATTTGGATTAGAGATTCGGACTGAAATCAGGCTGCTCAAATACAAAGCAGTCAATTTGTAGTGAAAGGTTGTAATAGAGGGTAAATGGATTTGATTGAGTTATGATATTGTCACTGCATATGTTACTCCTGACTTCCTGTGTGGGTTTTCCATGTCATTCTTGAGTTATAAAAAAATTAGATGTATACCTGGGGATCCCAGGTTACTCTTTTTTCTTCCCAGATAATTAAAACTATTTTAAGAATGCTCGAAGGCATTTTTCCATGAATAACATACTTTGATTTGCTTAAGAATCACACATGCCAGCAATTCAAGTTATTTTTTATCCTCT
>JAOVYW010009468.1:0-10148 GCA_025775045.1 Hiodon tergisus
AAAATCTTGTAGAAAGCCTTCCCAGAAGAGTGGAAGCTGTTATAGCTGCAAAGGGGGGACCAACTCGATATTAATGCTTTTGGATTTAGAATGGGGTGTCATGAAAGCTCCTGTAGGTGTAATGTCTAGGTGTCCCAATACTTTTGTCCATATATGGTACGTTGTACAAGGTCCAGAACAGTATGCAAATAATTCTAAACAAACTTTCTTCCGGTTATGCCACCCTATTTCCGTACGAAACTGTTTAACATTAATGGTGCAACCTTGAAAAAAACATAAAATTGTATTGATTGTAAACGTTCAAACGTTTATATTTAATACAAATATAACTTATTAAATATTATATATTTAATATAGCTGATAAAACCAAGGCGTTTTTGGTTTTACAATCAGTAGTTACAACGTTACAATGGGCGTCTTGTGCTCATATCTCTTTAAAAGTGTGACTGTAACTGGATACTCTAGTCTGAGCAGAGGCGCCTTGCCCTGTAGTAACCTCCCCCTGTTAGTCATACCGAGCATCCCTTCTGGGGCGCATCTCTTACCAAATTAAACACGCGTTTTCGTCGCCTGAACTACAGCACGCAGCTGACACGTTTTATGCTGTACCGTCGATCGTAGTCGATATGATGAGAATAAATGGTTATGTATGTATTTATGTGAACCTATACATATGACTCGAGTACGAGGAATTGTTTTGTTTGGACTATGGCAAGACAGAGATTCATAACCTCGGTCGTAAACTTTCACAGAATGGCCAGTAAACCAACTGTGGCCGGGAGATAGACGGTTTGTTTTAATGAGAAAGAAAAGGTAAGTTGGCAGCGACTGCGCGAAGTTAAATCTTTGGGTTTCTATCCGGGAAGTAAAAGCACTTTTTCTTATTGTTGACGAAAAACACTTTTTCTTATTGTTTTCCGCAGTGTGTAGCGAGTTGGCCTAACAGTACATGATCGGGTAGGAAGTTGATCAGTGACGGGTATTTTTTAACTTCTATAACCGCTTTAATTTAAAGTAACAAGCTATTTAACTGAAAAACCTATTAAGCGTTACACAAAATAATTAACTGGAGTTTCCGTGATTGTCACCGCTCCATGAGTTATATTGGACTATTTCTGCTAGTCAGAATACTTGGATACCGTATCTTGTTTTTTTTTTTACCACCGACCTTGACAAGTGTTCTGCTGTTAGCCTGTGTGCTCGCTGCACTCCACAGTAACTGTTTAAACAATCATATCGCCGTCTTTACTGATACGAATGGCCCGCCCTGTACCAGGTGGCGGTGGTAGTAGCAAAATTATGTAAATGGATGCAGCGCACTACCTGCAAACTAACGCCAGACGTGAACTACATGTGCGATTTATCGCTGTAGTTCGGCTCTGCTGCTAACCGGCTTAGCTACATGGACACAGATATGCAGTAAAGAGAAAGCGGAAATATCGTCCGCACTGAGGCAATATTATTACTTCCTGTCTATTCTTAGCGTGCAGTAGCAGATTAGGGCATCTTGAATTATAAGGCTAATGTTGTAATCTCCAGATATCCTAACACAAATTTGTAACTTTGCCAAACATTTCTTTCAGTAACAAATGGATAAAAAAAAATCTCCACACACTACCCAGTGAAAACGTGATGCTTCTATTTTATTTTCAAGTTCCAGCAAACTTCCTTGTTAAGGTCAAGCACTCTGACTCAGATCCCCCTCTACCTTGTTCTTCAATGCCAAGCACGCTGTCTCAGGTCTCACCAAATTTCCACCTTATCTTTTAAAGCTAAGCATATTGACATAGGTCACCACTTGCCTACACCTCTTCCTTTAAAGCTAAGCACATTCTCTCAGGCCCCCACAAACCTCCACCTTTTCCTTTATAGACAAGCACACTGACACTGGTCCCCACTAACCTACGCCTTTTCCTTTATAGACAAGCACACTGACACTGGTCCCCACTAACCTACGCCTTTTCTTTTATAGACAAGCACACTGACACTGGTTCCCACTAACCTACGCCTTTTCCTTTATAGACAAGCACACTGACACTGGTCCCCACTAACCTATGCCTTTTCTTTTATAGACAAGCACACTGACACTGGTCCCCACTTAACTTCCATCCTCCTTATGCAATTTATGAGGGATACCAGTTCCCATTCAAGATGAGATGGTATACATGATTGCCAGCTTAAAGGCTGTTTGTTTGGGGTCACATCGAAGTATTTAAACAAATAAAGGCCAAAAGATCAATCTTAAACAGCTGCTTCCTTTTCTCCCATCAAAAATCTTAACTTATTTTACATATAATGAAATAAACATGAATTTGCTTGTATTAAAGAATCCTGGTTGTGAAGGGACAGGAGCACTATAATGTAGAATTAAATGTGCGATAAATATAGGCTTAACTTGGTTATATGATGCCCACCCTTTTCCCAGAACGTTTAATCAAATGGATAATAGACATCTGTAAAGCACGTCTGCTTGTCTGTTTAATCATACCAGTAACTGATAGCTGTAAAGCACATCTGTCTATCGGCTTAATCATACTGATAACCAATAGCTGTAAAGCACGTCCGTCTGTCGGCTTAATTATAACCAATAGCTGAAAAGCACGTCTACCTGTCTGTTTAATTATATCCAATAGCTGGAAAGCACATCTGTCTATCGGCTTAATCATACTGATAACCAATAGCTGTAAAGCACGTCCGCTTGTCTGTTTAATCATACTGATAACCGGTAGCTGTAAAGCATGTCCGTCTGTCGGCTTAATTATACTGATAACCGGTAGCTGTAAAGCACGTCCATCTGTCGGCTTAATTATAACCAATAGCTGAAAAGCACGTCTACCTGTCTGTTTAATTATATCCAATAGCTGGAAAGCACGTCCGCCTGTCTGTTTAATTGTAACCAATAGCTGTAAACCATGTCAACCTGTCTGTTTAATCATACAAGTAACACAGTCGTGGTAGTCTGTTTTATTGTGTGCTCTTTTTTTTTTACCCCTGGTTTTGGTCTAAGAACAGAATATTTAGAAGGAAGGAATTATAAAGACTGTAAGGCATACAGTATTCTGTAGATTGTTGACTTGTGATCAGGAGTAAGCAGTTATTCAAAGTGGCATTCCTTTTAAATTCTACCAATAAAACATTTTTGCAATCCAAATGGGTGTCCTGCTTAATTAACAGGATCTCAAAACCATCTGCAGGTCATTAGTGATTTTTAATGATAGAGGTGTGTTGTGTATAGAGGGTCTACTGCAGTGTTGAGAGAATACAGGTGAAGTCACCTGGACTGTATACTCTCCGCGTGGCTTGGTTTACTCTTTCCAGGCTGAATTGTGTAAATCATACCTTAAAAATATTGTGTCAGAGGATAAGGGGAACAGGTTTTGGCCTAGATTCTGAAGTTCCTGTTTGGACAATCCAGACACTGCATGGCAGTGATCGATGTGATTGTCATGTTTACTTCTAAGAATGCCTGATTTTTTTGCCAGGGTGGTCTGAGCAGGTGTAGGGTCATTGATGTGATTGGCTGGTGTACTGTCAGGGTTTTCTGAACAGGATCAGTGATTGATGTGATTGGCTTGTGTACTGCCTGGACTTTCTTAACAGGAGTAGTGATTGATGTGATTGGCTTGTGTGCAGCCAGGCTACTTTGTCAAGGTACCAGCTCTACAGCTGCCAGCTTGGAGCCCTGTGTCAGATGGGCTTACAGCACCGTTCTCTTCCCACAACTAATCAGGTCATTTTCACTCTTTCTCCTTCCGAGTCAGGGTTGTCATTCCTCGGACATGTAGGGTTAATCATTTTAAACAATCTTCAAAAGGTGAAGCCATTTTTTGTAAGGGCTTGCATCCACATAGTCCACACCCCAATCATTACTAAGCCGTTTTTTTTTTTTTTTAAAGAGTTCCTTTAGGATTGTAAGCTTTCATCGTTCGTCCAGTTTTAAGGACTATAGAAAAACTCTAAATGGCTTGTAATTGTGCCTACCTCTTGTGAGGAAATTGAAGTCCAAAGTTTTCTTGGCTGCTATAAACGGTTTAAGGGGAGGGACTTTGTTTTGTATTGGGCTCGCTTTTGATTTCTAGGTAGACGTAAGGTCAAGGTTAACCAGTGGCCTTGCTTTTCAGTAAATCAAGCAAACTCTCTTTTTTCTCCCCCCCATCAACTGTTAATCATTACCGGGGCTGTCGAATGAACCCAAGACGTTCTGTAGTTACAGAAGCAACTCTTATACCTGAGAAGAAGGTTTCTCATTGGCTGCAGGCTTTACACGATGATAGCAAACATTTATGCCGTAATGAGGATTATCCCACACAGCTCAAAGCCAGGCAGGTAGGCTGGATCTCTCTGGCCATTCTTGTTTTCACTGGCATGTTTCCGAAGCTGTTCATTTGATATGAGGAGTAGGAAATTAGCCTGGTCTGAAGGAACAGGGGTTCCACACATTTGCAAATGGTCTCTATGCAAGGGTTCCACACATTTGTGAGCTAAAGGTACTGACAAAGCTACAGATTCAGACAAAGGCTATGTGGAAGTCGATAAGATGAATAAAGCGAATCTGTGAAACAGACCCTGTCATTGTGTCGCCAGTAGTGGGTAGACTGTTGAGGTCACTTCACCAGGGGCTATACGTAAAAGCTTTATGTGCACGCAGTATGTGGCTTGTGCACATGTTGCTGTCCGTCTGTGATGTCATTCGCAGCTGGTGCTAGAGCCTTTAGAATATGTGACAGTCGGGTCGCAGTTTACAGCAAGCTCCAACACACGGGTCAGTAGGCATGTGTGCTCCTGTCTAAGCAGAATTCACTCTGTCAGTACTGCTTTAAATGTGTAGTGTTCTGTGTGTTTAATTTACTTTGTCTGTGCTGCTTTAAGAATTGAGTTTTAGCTGAATTTAATTTGTCTTTACTGCTTTGTGGAGTTTTAGCAGAATGTACCCTGTCAGTATTGCTTTAAATGTGGCGTTTTAGCCAAATGTACCCTGTCAGTACTGATTTAAATGTGGAATTTTAGCAGAATGTACCCCATCAGTACTGATTTAAATGTGGAGTTTTTGCAAAATGTACCCTGTCAGTACTGATTTATACGTGGATTTTTAGCAAAATGTACCCTGTCAGTACTGATTTATACGTGGAGTTTTAGCAGAATGTACCCTGTCAGTACTGATGCAATTGTGGAGTTTTAGCAGAATGTACCCTGTCAGTACTTATTTAAATGTGGAGTTTTAGCAGAATGTACCCTGTCAGTATTGCTTTAAATGTGGCGTTTTAGCCAAATGTACCCTGCCAGTACTGATTTAAATGTGGAGTTATAGCCAAATGTACTGTCAGTACTGATTTGAATGTGGAGTTTTTAGAAGGAAGGATTACCATCACTGCTTCTTTGACGGAGATTTTGTCTTCTGACTACTGCGGAAAATTGCAAGAGTCTTTCTACTAAATAATTCTGAGACTCCACCCACATGCTGGGCAGTCAGCACAGATCGCTGATACTCCACCCACATGCTGTGGCGGTCCGCACAGATCACTGATACGCCATCCACGGGTGGGCCTGTCCACACAGATCACTGATACTCCACCCACAGGTGGGGCAGTCAGCACAGATCACTGATACTCCACCCACAGGTGGGGCAGTCAGCACAGATCACTGATTGTTGTTGTTGTTTTTTGCGTTGTGGATTTTTAGTCCGGAGAAACATGCAGAGTTAATAATATTAAAAAGTATAACAGTATTAAAAAAGAAACAATTTTCTAGGCACTTCCTGGGTCGGTGAAGTTTAACTGGCATGGTCGCAGCAGCTGGGCAGCGGCACTTGCCTGGGCTGCCCCTCTTTGGCGGCTCTTTACACCTCCTCACCCGTATGCTGTTCCTTTGGGCAGGGCCGGGAGCTGATGGATCCCTACAGCCTGTTGATCGCCGCCATCTTGGTGACCAGCTTCCTCACCTTCCAGTGGCTCTTCCACATCGTCAGCCCCTGGGCGTCGACCCGCGTCAGTCCCGGTTTCCTCCAGCTTAGCCACAAGCAGAGAATTGAGTGGAACTCTAGGTATAGACACCTAACCGATGAAATGTTTTCCCAAAGCTGAATCCTACGGCAGGATATGTCCTCCAAAAAGTGAAGGATTTAGCTGCACTTTGGTTTCACATTGCTAAACATAGAAGGAGTTATTTATGGATTCCTGTTGAGAGACACAGAGGGGTTCCTGATACGTACATACATACACACACACACACATAAACACGAGCTATACATGGCATGTGTGTATATATATAAATATTTAGCTCTGTTCTGGTTCTGAGCCAGTGCTGACTATGGTGAATGTGTATGTCGCTCATTTTAAAGTGACTCAATATCTCACTCATTTAAAGTGACTCAATTGGTTAGTCTTTTTAAAGTGACTCAATATCTCACTCATTTTATAGTGACTCAATTGGTTAGTCTTTTTAAAGTGACTCAATATCTCACTTATTTTAAGGTAGCCTGGTTGACTTTAAATAGTGTAGTACCTGAGAGGTGTTTCAGTGCAGGGGTGCAGCTTGGTGACTTAGAGCCCCTCCCATCCTGCAGTCAAGTCTCTCCCCAGTAAGACCAGTACCGCAGGGCTGCATCCTGTCTACCCGTCGCCTTGCTTGGAGAGTCTACAGATGATCCTGATCTGCTTGATGCATCTGCCTGTGCCTGCTCTGGCCTGTCAGTCAACTAGGTGGAGCTCTTCACATAGGTTAATGTGGTACCTAAGCTTGAGAAGACCTGCACCTCACCTCCAAGCTGTCAAATTCAAACATTGTAACGCAGTTATGCAGTCTTTAATTCGTGGGGATTCGTTTTTTTATTGATTCAGTCTTCAGATCGGTGGCATAACATAGACAAAGATCTATTTAGGTAGCATTTAATAAAGCCAGATATTTATCCAGTGTGTGTGTATGTGTGTGTGTCCATCACCCTGTTTTAGGACTGTGTCCACATTGCACGCCCTATCGGTGGGTCTCCTCTGTCTGTATATATTGTTCTTTGAAGACGCCATCCATGAAGACCCAATCTGGTAAGATGTTCCCCCTGTGGCCCTGCAGGACGTATACTTTACCATGCAGAGATATGGGGTGACGTGTGTAGCCCAGCTTTTTATTTCTGTGATTTTGTGAAAACAGGGGCGATCCCACTCTGGTGAAAATAAATGTGGGCATAACCACAGGCTACCTCATTTCAGGTGAGAGGTCACTTCCACTCTTCCACTCTCATGGACTGTCTTGTCATGCCTCTGTTGACTATGACGCAATGCACTTATTCAATCGTTTGGCAGGAAGCTTGCCGTTTTACACTTCACACATATTTTAATATGGGCATTATTTAAAGGCATACTGAACTGGTTTACACATTGGATCTTCAAATTACATTCTCAAACCGTTGACAGTAAAGCTGCTGTGGCCACAGCGCTACCAGGAGGTATCCAGGGGAATATCTGCATCAGAAACGCAGTAATCTCTATGGTTTCTGCCCTCTGTTGGTTAATATCTACGCGAAAGCTTATAGGCTAGTATTCCTACCATTGGAAATTGTTCAGATTGTACAATTGGTTAAATTTTGTGTTTGCATAGTTAACCCACTGTATCTCTAGTTAACATAGAAATGTGTCTGTAGCTGTCTTTGAAACGGAAACTTCCTTTACTTTGTGTCATTACCATTAACGGCAATTATAACTCTCAGTCAACATGATGTTATAAAAACACTTAAATATCCCATACCAATGAAAAAATAATTTTTGGAATGATTTTTAATAAATTAAGTCCCAATGTTTAAACAAGTACAGGATCCTTTAAGTACCTGCTGAAGGGTACAACAGCAATACATTTGGATTTAACAGGCTTTTTCTTGGTCACTTGTCCAATAATGTGCTGTCTGATTGGTCCATAGCTTTGGGGCTTAAAACTGTTTAATTCACCCTCATAAATTTTAACGCTGTCTGGAAATCATTAATTTCCACCATGAAACCAAACGAAAACGTTTTTTAAGTGGCATGACCAGCCAGCCAGTCATTACTGATACACTTTTTTTTCTTGAAATATATTTTGTTTATTTCTGTCCTGCAGATCTGCTGCTCATGTTTTACTACTGGAACGCTATAGGGGACAAGTCTTTTGTAGTTCATCACCTGGCCTCATTGTATGCTTCCTACTATGTACTGGTGAGTGCCATATTGTCCAATAGCAAAGTATGCAGGCAGGAGGGTACAGAGACAGCCAATGGGTGAACAGCTATGTTACTGGAGGGAGGGCGGACAGCGCTGGGCATCAGCCAATCCCGCCAATCCCGCCCATCCCACAAATGACAAAGGGGTGGAGTCTCTATGAAAAGCTGTGGAATGCCTTTTTGGGCAGATCGAAAAGGGGAACCAGGAAAGTTAGCAGGGGATGCTAGGATATGGGGTCGAATAGCGTTTGACTTTCTTTGCTTGCTTATCACGGAGTGTCTCCTTGAAAACATTTAAGCTCATTTATCTCTCTCTGCCTCTTGAACAAGCCTGTTTATTGTTTATATGCTGGTGCATTAATATGAATGCATGTTTAGCAGAATGTATTTTCAAACTTCAACAAAAATCTGATAAATGTTCACATACTAATGCTCATTTGAAAGTGTATCTGTCTATCCTTCTGTCTTTGTCACTCTTTATCTCAGTATTTTACCCCTTCATTTCCATTTTCAAACACAGAGATGGTATATTGGTGAGATGTATTGATTTAGGGAAATGGAACATAATGTCACTTCAGTCTTGCTTCTGTAAGCCTGCACAGGTAGAAGGCAATAAGCAGCAATATACACACTGGAGAAAGGGATAGAAAAGCTACATAAACTGGGTCTATTGTTACGGTTTTTAAAATGACATCACCTGTGTCACATCCCCCGTTACTCGTGTCATATCTCCAATCAGGGTTACTTTTGATTTTAACCCCATTACCTGTGTCTCCTCCCCAGTTAGTGTAACCTTTGGTTTTAACTTCCGTTACAGTGTCAGCTGGTACATGTGCTGTGTGCAGAGTGCTCATGAACCTCTTATAACTCCTGTCCTCCATCACCTTCACTTTCATATCCAGTCCAATTGAACCAGAATCTGCTATTTAGCTCGGGTTTGCCTAGCTTACGCTCAGAGACTGTGCTGTTAAACTCAGGGACACACTTTTTGCACTAGTACACGGCTGTTTTCTACAGTGCTGGGAACATTATCCACAGCAATTGGCCGAGGGATGTAAACAGCCCCGGAGACGTGTGAAGGAATGTTCTGTTCTGGCTGCTGACTTTTAAAGCCTTTTGAGCTGGTCAGTGATTGTGACCAGGCCCTGAACTGAAGGTCTCCGTGGGGTGTTACTGCAACTGTTGTTTGTTGTGTGTAAGTCTGACTCTTTGGGGTTGCTGGTTGGTTTTCCAGTTTTAAATTTACATGGATGACTTTGTCAAACTTTTCTGTACATGCAGCATGTGTTCTGTGCTTGAATGCGAAGTATCTACTGCTCTGTGTCTTTAATGAAATGAGAAGTTACAATTGCACATTCTACATTCAGGACTGTTACTATCCAAAAGTAACGTGATGAAGTGGTCTTAAGAGCAAACAAACCAGGTTGGGTTTCTGTCCATGAGTTGGTATTTAGCATGTGAATTTGAGAACAGAGCCAATAGAAGAGAAAACTGCCTTCAGCTCGCTTCCAGGAGAAACTTGGGTTTATTTATGGTCTATTTTAGGTTCTACCTTGGTTAGAAAATCATTGTGTTGTGGTTTTAGATGCATTTTTAAAATGTATTTCTGCAGAAATATTACTCAATAAGAAGTATAAACAGAATGTTTATTTAGATTTCGTTGTAAGTGTAATTTTCGTTTACTGGAGCTTGGACTAAGGTCTCTGGCTGTTGCTGTTGTTGTTTGGGTGTGTGTGTATTTGTTTGTTTGACAGTTCATTGCTTGTTTGTACCTTGTTCTTTCAGGGCCAAGGCCTGTTGCCTTATTTCGCTAACTTCCGTATGCTAGCAGAGTTCTCCACACCCTGTGTGAATCAGCGGTAAGTACCCGCACCTCCCCACGCCCTGTGTGAATAAGCAGTAAGTACCCGCACCTCCCCACGCCCTGTGTGAATAAGCAGTAAGTACCCGCACCTCCCCACGCCCT
>JAOVYW010009504.1:0-11369 GCA_025775045.1 Hiodon tergisus
TCTCTCTCTCTCTCTCTCTCTCTCTCTCTCTCTCTCTCTCTCTCTCTCTCTCTCTCTCTCTCTCTCTCTCTCTTTGGGTGTGGCAGGCAGCTACATATTGTTAAGATAGCTCTACTGTCTGCTCCACCTCTCCTAACAGAACTGACAGTTATCTAGGTCAGGGCAGCTGGAGTGTTGTAGGCAGGAAGTGGGTGTCTGTCTCTACCTCTGTCAGGTCACGGTGACAATACAGCCTCTTTTTTTTTTCAAAAATGCTTGATTGGCATGACAAAACGGTGTGGCGCTTTGCCAAAGCAATTCAGCCATGAACAATATAAAAAAACAAGCATGTACTATATAATCCAACAACAACCCTCTCCCCCTTTATATGTTTACATTTGACATTGGTGCACATGCGTTATATGAGTGCCTGTGCTCCACGGTGTCTGTCTCTCTGTCTCTTTGGGTG
This sequence comes from Hiodon tergisus, assembly GCA_025775045.1. Lineage (NCBI taxonomy): Eukaryota > Metazoa > Chordata > Actinopteri > Hiodontiformes > Hiodontidae > Hiodon > Hiodon tergisus. Next base: position 449 of record JAOVYW010009504.1, read on the forward strand.
TGGGTGGAGGATAGATGTGGACTGTTTGGCCAGTTTGGGGAAGTCCGTGTCTCTGCTTTCCTATATAGTTTGCAGAATAGCAGGAAGTACATTTCTGTCTGTACCTCTGTCAGGTCACAGAGCACTTTTCGTTTCTTTGTTTAACAGCGAACGATTGTAGTAGCAGAAGTATAGATAAAAATGCACAAATAAAGCCCTTAGCTTTCAAGTGGATCACATTTATACATACATCTCTTATTTCACTCAAGGGAGAATTGTTTTAATATTCAACAGAGAAAGGCATTTTTATCTTTACAAGCAATTAGCTGTAAAAAACGATCAAATTATCCTTTTTTTCTGGCTGGCTGTATGTGTTGGGTTTCATAACGAAACAAATCTCTATTTAGCCAAAGGAACGCATTTCCTGTCAGAATGAGGTGCTGTGAATACCAAGGATAGGTTTCATTCACAATTACAGTGGCCATGGGTCCAGTGAGTGGTGACTTCCATTCCAGAGAGCCACAATACAGGTCAGCTTGTAATTCTCTTGTTACCTTGTTGTTTTGGAAATCAACACATTAGTTAATGGTCATCACGTTTTGGAAAAAGAGAAGTGGCAGAAATTGTCATACTGACTGAAAGTGGAGCCCCAAAGCAAACTGCGTTTCATTCCGTGTGTGCTTCCATTTGACGTGGACAGGATCCCGTTTTCCCAAAGCTTGTGCTTGTGCTTCAAGTGGCTACTTTAAATTAACCAAGATACTCTTATTATAGTTCGTATTATTTGTTTTTCCACTTTATATTTCCCCACAGCTATTAGCATCTGTGCCGTGGGGCGTCTTGTTTAGTTCTTTCCATAACCAGGGTCCTTCATTCAGTGAACCCTGTGAAAAACACAGGAATACTAGTTGACCTTAAATAACATGAATAGCCTATTAATATGGAGGCCCTGTCTTGACTGTGCCGCAGCGGTTGCTGTCTCCCTCTCTCTGCCGCTGTTGCTAATCATTAATATTATGAATTAAAATGATTCACATGCTGTTTATTCTAGTTCTTCCCCATTCTCTCCCCCGCAGTTTCCCACGAGTCCTGCCTTCTGGACCAGGTGCTGGAGCTAATTATGAATGAAAAGCCCTCCAACAGCAACAGCCTGTTCTTAAACGAGCACTCCGAAAAGCCCAACCTTCCCGAGCGAGGCCTCCGCCGGCTGCGCGCGGCCATGCAGAAACGAACCTCCAGCGTCCAGAAGAAGATGAGCCCCATCACGCGCGAGAGCATGAAGAACTTCATGCGCCGGAATACCTTCGTGCTCTTCACGGTGGCGGCGGTTGCGTTAGGCAAGTCCTGGGGATTATATGCCTCAGTGTTCATGTGAAAACGCACATGCAATTACAACTCTTAATTAGACAAGGGGACTTGGTCAAGTCAAGCCCGGGAGAGCTACTGTTTTTCTGGTTACCATGGAACTACTAATTGACGAAGTAATTAAGTGGCCAGTGCTCTTCAAACCAACCAACCTGGCACCAACCAAAAAGAAACGGTGGCCCTCCAGGAATGGACTGGGACACCCCTGATTTATACAAACTGCACTGGGGGGGATTGTCTCATAGTCTCATTCTTTGGAATTTAAATATTTACTAACATATTTGCTCTGATAAAAAGTTTTTCTATTTTAATACCCTCCACCACAATCATGTGGTCTAGTATGTGTTGGCATGGAGACAGAAGAAATATTTCAGTGAATAAATCTTTCTCTTGGTGTTTTCATCTAGGAGTCGCTCTGGGTTTTAGCCTCCGGCCTCGTGAGATGTCCATCAGAGAGATCAAGTATTTTTCCTTCCCTGGGGAGCTTCTGATGAGGATGTTGCAGATGCTAGTTCTGCCGCTCATTGTGTCCAGTCTAGTCACAGGTACGAGGGTGGCCAACTTGTCCAGTTTTGTCTAAGAGGTACCGGGGTGGTTGACACGTTGTGTCGAGCTATAGGTAAGTGGTGGTGGTTCAGTCTATTGAAAATAGGCTCTTTAGACAAAACAGTACGTGTAAAAAAATTCTGTAAAGTGAATATTCGTTCAAAAATAATGAAATGTAAAGTTTCTAAATATAAAAAAACCCCACCATAAATAAATGAAATAAAATCAATGTGATGACCCATTTGGCTTTAAAAACTGCATCAATTATTTTAGGTACACTGTCCCTCCAAGATTGCTCCTAGCATCTTGGCGAACATTCCACAGTTCTTTTACAGACTTGCTCACTGGCGTCTGTCTGTCCAAGTAATCCCGGACAGCCTCGATGATGTTGAGATCAAGGCTCTGAGTAAGCCATACCAACTGCTGCAGAAGAAGAAAGTATTTGGAAATCTAAAAATTGCGTTTTTTCTACTGACACACTAAGGTAGAAGACAGAAAATTTACATCAAAGACTACATTTATGTAACAAAATTACGGTGAGACCCTAAGACCTAAGACTGCACAGCGCTATAGTTAGTCCACGAGACCCTTGTGTCTTCCCTTGTGGTCCATGGGGGGAAAGGTTTGATCAGTGGGCATCCTGACAAGGGCGTACCCTGCCTGCTGCTTTCTGGAGCAGGAGCCTAAGCCAGCAGACACCCTGAATTGGAGTGGTTCCGGAAGAATTAATGAAGTGAAGATGTTATTGTCTGTAAAACAAAACTCCATGATGAAAGTCCTCAGTGAAATGTACTTTTCTTTCAGGGATTTCCTCTCTTGATAGTAAAGCTTCTGGAAAGATGGGCGTGCGGGCTGTTATTTATTACATGGTTACCACCTTCATTGCTGTCTTTATTGGCATCGTCTTGGTGATAATCATTCAGCCAGGCAAAGGCAGCAGGGACAGTCCAGTTCCCTCTGCTGGCAAAATTGAGCCTGTGCAAGCCACAGATGCCTTCCTGGATCTTGTCAGGTACTTCTTCTGTTTTCATTAAAGTTTTCACATTTGAGGTTAAATTAATCTATCTGTATCTAAAATGGAGACATTCTTCAATAGGATTTTACGTTGTTTTTCTTGTCTCTTGTCTTGCAGAAACATGTTCCCGCCAAATTTAGTGGAAGCATGTTTTAAGCAGGTAAAATGTTTAAGGTTTCTTTTTGGTCTATCTTGAGAACATTGGCTACAGTTTTGCAACTGGTAGCTATGTTTTATTGTATTCCATGCCAGACTGAACTCCATGTCAGATTTCTTAAAAATTACTTTTTTTTAAATCAGAGGTCATTTTCATTACCGATTTTAAGACATCTGGAATTGAGATTTTAATCGGTTTGGCTATTCTCAGAGAAAACTACTCTCCACAAAATGATTGGGTGAAAAGAATAACCCTGACCCCTACCCGATTTCACTCGTATCCAGCACAAAACCGTCTACTCCAAGAGAGTCTACAAGAAGAATGTGACGGTGGAGCTCAACTTCACCGAGGTCATCAATGTCTCCGAGTCTGCCTCCCCCGCCAACTTGAGCAAGGTCCTGCAGATTATCGAGGAGACTGTGGAGGAGACGGTGCCCGTGGTGGGCTCGTCCAATGGGGTCAACGCCCTGGGCCTGGTGGTCTTTTCCATGTGCTTTGGACTGGTGATTGGCAACATGAAGCAACAGGGCCAGCCGCTTCGGGAATTCTTTGACTGCCTTAATGAAGCCATCATGCGCCTGGTGGCCGTCATCATCTGGTCAGTGTCAAGTTTCGCGCTTAGCCGCCAAGCTGTTTGTTTTTAAATGGTACTTCAATAGCAACTTGCTATTGTTTCGCTAGTGACATTCACACTAGATAATCCATAATAACGTGTTTTAGATTTTTCCTGCAATGTAGCCGGTTAGCAACTTAGACCTTTTCCGTTGGGCACTTACTGTCTTAACTAGTTACTGAGATACAAAAGCCACACATCCCCTTTGTATTTCTCGTGTTGCCACAGGTTCTGTGAAACGGAAACTGTTCGGGCAAAAGTGGTTAATCATCAGACCTTAACTGTTCCCCGTTGCGCTCAGGTACGCCCCAGTGGGGATCTTCTTCCTGATCGCAGGGAAGATTGTGGAGATGAAGGACTTGGCCCAGGTTGGGGGACAGCTGGGCATGTACACCGTCTCTGTCATCGTGGGGCTGCTGATCCATGGCCTGATTGTCCTGCCACTGCTCTTCTTCATCGTCACGCGCAGGAACCCTTACACGTTCATCGGCGGGCTGCTGCAGGCGCTCATCACCGCCTTGGGGACCTCCTCCAGGTAGCTGAGATGTCTGTAACTTTATCCAGCGTCACTGGCGCTCTGGAAGTTGGAGCCTGGATTGGTGTAAAAATCGAAATCCTGTGCGTTGCAATTGCATTGGATGGGTTCCGATTTCAAACCTTTAGATGTTGCAATTGAAAAAAACCGAATATGCGAATATTTTCATCAGCTGCGTTTATTACGAAGTTCCCTTGAGGATCCTTTATCAAGACTTTATATCGGTGGTCATTAGAATTGCTCTTTCAACAGCATCTTCAAAATGGGTTTTTACTCCATATGATCTTTTTGCAGCTCGGCCACGCTTCCCATTACATTCAGGTGCCTGGAAGAAAACAACAAAGTGGACAAGAGGGTGACCCGCTTTGTCTTACCTGTAGGGGCCACCATCAATATGGACGGCACGGCGCTGTATGAGGCCGTGGCCGCCATATTTATTGCCCAAGTCAATGACATGGAGCTCAACTTTGGTCAGATCCTCACCATCAGGTAATAGTGGAGAACACACTGAGTGGAAATTTATTTTTCAGAGATATGATTGACTACACAAATAGCAGTGTCAAAGAGCCAATTAAAAAAAAAAAATTCTTTATTACATTATTTAACCAAATTTTTTTTTATCAACACGTTGTGTTAGTGTTTAAAAGAGTTTTAAAAAGAGACATATTTTTCTTCCACACTCCCAATGTTCCTCTGGTATAATGACTCTCCTCCCTCTTCAGTATTACAGCGACAGCTGCCAGCATTGGAGCAGCAGGCATCCCTCAGGCTGGTTTGGTAACCATGGTGATCGTATTGACATCGGTTGGACTTCCAACTGAGGACATAACGTTGATTATTGCTGTGGATTGGTTTTTGTGAGTCTTCCTAAATGTCAACTTATTGCGGGCAGTGGGAACACAGACTTGTTTTTGAAAGGTTAGGGATTCAAATGGGGGAAAGCTTGTGTACGGTTTTCTTTGTTTAAATTAGTTATTACCATTAGGTAATAAAGGTCATTACATGTCCTGATATGGAAATTCATCGTTTTAATTCATATATGAGATAAAGCATCCCTTCTAGTTATTTAAATTTGGTGGCTCTGTTAGATTGAAGTACAGAGTTTAACATTCAGCTGAATTTATTATTGATCACATCTGATCTTCATCTGAAAGATCAAACTGCAAACCTTTTGTCATTTTGGTTTTCAGTAAATGTATTTGACCTCGGTAACAACACTGATTTGCATAAAATCTTGGACTATGTTAGTAAATTGCTGCGTGAATCTGAAGATGTTTCAAGGCCAGGCTTAATAATGGTCATATGTGTTTGTACAGAGATCGCCTGAGAACCACCACCAACGTGCTTGGCGACTCCCTGGGTGCGGGGATTGTGGAGCACCTTTCTCGTCTGGAGCTGCAGAACCAGGACGCTGAAATGGGCAACTCCGTCATTGAGGAGAACGAGAAGCCTTACCAGCTCATCTGCCAGGAGAACGACGCACTGAAACATCGCAACAGCGAGACCCCCATGTGATAAGTAGCAGGGCGCGGACAAGATAATCTTATCCACGACGTCCACGGTTGTCACGCGAACTGATGCAGACGGCTTGCCACAGTATTGTTTTAGAAAGTGACATGCAAGGCAAACCACAAAAAGCACTAAGACAGTGTCTTAGGACGAGAGCAAGTTGATTTGAAAGCGCCACCATATATAATGTCGACCCTTTATTTCTGATGGCTCTTTATATATTACACTGAAAACAAACAAGACCAAGAGTTGTTGGCCTATAAACTATCACAAAGGCTAAGACCTGTCCTATTGACATTATGATAAGTTTTTCTATTTCATAATTATGTTGCGTAAATATTTTTTTTCCCCCTGTGTCTTATTGGTTCGGTGTCCACTGTGTGTATTGGTATTTATGGAAAGGTTAAACTCCTATTTGCTTTGTTTTAGTTGAGCTGTTCAGTGAGCCATGTTCTGGAACTGATCGTGGTCGCCTTCTATGAGTGGTTCTGTGACAGAAATGTGCGGTTAGTGGTGAATCTTCACACCTCTGTGACACTTACACTTTTATTTTATTTTCTATAATGTCTGTAGTTTTAAATCACTAGCTCCTTATTATAATTATTGTTATTGTTATTGTTATTATCATTACAGGGGTTCGAATATCAGCTTCATTGCATTACATGAATAATACATCCAGGCTACGCCCAGAAGCCTCTTTCCTCAGTAGCACTGAAAACACAAACTAATTATTGATGGCGTCACACCAGTTTAGCTTAAACTATCTGAACAGCCTCCCCATGAACCGCGCCGGTGAATTGAAGGGGTGCAGTTATTGTAACGATAGTCATTGTAAATGCTTGGTTTCTGGGTTATGCTCATGCTGACTATACCTAATGTATATATTTCAGTCAGACTCCACCTGAAGTGTATTTTTCTAACGCTGATATGCTAAAGCATATGTTTTTGTTTTTTTGGAAGAGTGACTTTGACCTATTGAAGTGAATGATGTTTTTTATTCATGAAGATTAGCATCATTGTAAGATTATTCTTCAGGAGTAAAGCGTAATGGGAACAAACGTAACTTTAAGTTTCAATGAAAGCTTAGGGGGCATGATTCCCTGCAGTGAACCAAGTTTAAAATTCCGCTCTCTGGTTCATCTTACAACCATAATACCATTGTTAGAACTGATAATTACTGCTAGACTCATGAAAATACATGTCTGGGAACAAGCTTTATGAATGTGTTTACGTTATGGATTTGTATTAATGACATTTTTTTAAAGTGATGAATAATAATTTTACATTTAACGTGTTGGTATTGTATTTTAAAAACCTCATTATATATTTAAATCACAGCTACGTCGGTACCCGTAGAACAGTTTTGAAGAATGTTTTATAACTAAAGAAAAATATTTTGATGTAAATGCTGTTTTTGTTTACCTTTTCTTTTGGTATTTTCTGTGCATTAAGATGATAGTGGCTCGATTTGTGACTGCCCTAAGCCTTACATTGCATGGTGTTCAGCTTTGTCTGTGCTTGTGGTTTTAACATGAAGTCTTATCCGGAAATATTAGACTGATCCATGATATTTGGCTTGTTGTCACTTTTAAAAAGGGTCCAAAGATTAAATGTAGACAGGGATTTTAATAGTACCGGTGTTTTATTATATTAATTGTATGGGTTGATAGTGATGGTGATTAGAAAATTGATTCCTCTACCACAGATTGTTCTGCCTTATAGTAACACAAACAAATCATTAACATGTTAAACACATAAGTTATCTTTTCAATATATGATATTGAATCTTGACTTGGCTTTAGGTAAGGCTTATGACTGAATGTTTTCTGTTAGGCTGAATTAGCGCCTTACTTTTTAAATCAAGTGTCATCAGTACGTTATTGTTTATCAGAACAATAACAATTCACATGATTTTTATTACTGTAATCTGTGGATTAATTAATGTATTAACATACCTGCTAGATTACCTGATTTGATACCAACAGTTTTTTTCAGTGTGTTACTAATATCCTCTTAACGATTATTTATTCAAATGACAAAAGGTTTTGATGTGTTAAATGGCCTTGTTTGTATGTAAGAAATGTATACAAAAAATGTGTTCCTGTAAAGAAAAAAAAGGGTACGTAACAGTACTGTGCTGAATTGGTTTGATATAATTTGTTGAATGTATTTCAGTAAAATGGTGCTAGAGAGAACACAGAATATCAATTACCCATTGCATGCATCATTATCTTTGAAGTAGGAATCAGCATGATTTTATCCGAAATATATAATTTTAAAAAACCTTTGATGAACTGGTGAGTGATTACAAACATAGACAGAGGACACAGGTTATAATTTTCCCCCAGATTAATGGTTTAATTTTAATAATACAAACTTGCTGCCACGGATATTGCAGAATAAATTCTGATTAATATATTAATATTTCTGGTATTTACATATGTTACAAGGCACAAGATATTTGTACACATTAAAGGGACCATTACCATAAATAAAATATGGTATCTAAATGCCACGAGCAAAGTGGAACACCTTGCCCCTGCTTCAACATTTAACCTGTGAGACAATAGTGCTCATCGCTGAATCATAAAGCCATTGTCCATCTGTTTTTCCATTTTCCTTCAACTAAACTGTTGAGGATCTACCAACAACCGGGTGTGCACACACGATTTAAACCTTGGACTGTGGTCCGTTTTGGACTGTGGTCTGTGGCGGGCTCTCCACCACAGATGACACATGGGAACGACCCTGCTCAGGGAGTCTCTAATGGCAGCCGCAGCTTCCGGCCACCATGTCATCGTACTGCTTCAGCACGACGTTCTCCTCGTCGTCAAAGTAGAGCAGGTTGATGGAGAAGAGCTTGTTGGGCACGCAGCAGGGCGTCTCCACACCCTTGGAGAGCTTCAGCGCGTTGATGATGGACTGAACCGTGGCGTGGTTGGTGGGCCGCATGTTTTGCCCCAGGGGGAATGGGCAGGAGCCTTTGCAGTGGTAGGCGTTGTAGCCACGCGGAGACACGATCCAGCCCGACCAGCCGATCTCCTCAAAGTCCACGTAGAGTGGAAGACGCTGGCAGGGGACTCTTTGTTCTTCATCCTCGTAATCAATTGAACGGGCATCACGATGCCCCTCTTTGGACAGACCAGGCGGTGTTGGAATTCCACTCGGTTCTTAAAACGGGGGAAAAAATTGTAAGTTATGAGGACACAGAGTCTGGGTGATAAACTACATGCAACATCTATGTCAAACGGAGCCTACTGAATTGCAATAGTAAACAGGTTCTTTAAACAACATAGTATCATCACGTACACACAACCTAGTTATTTTCCTGGTTTGTGGGCCTCGTTAGCCTCGTACCTTTCAATATGTTCTCCAGAGAAGCTGCTCGGCGCCCATCATCGGTGAACAGAACTAGAATTGGCTGCTTGCTCTGATGGTGGTCACGGCCAGAGGCAAAGCGCACAAGGTTGGAATCCACATGGCTTCCTCCCACCGTTCCAATGGTCCTCACTGTCACCATTAGACCCAGGTTGCTCCCCTCAGTGGCCATCCAAGATTGGACCTTCACATTAGAGACATACATACACGTTTTCAACCCATACAGATTCATAGTCACACAACGGTGCAGTGTGGAGTGACAGCATGCCTTTGAATCATGGGATTACACTTACTGAATGTGTGATGGAGAAAACCTCCCACCCGGAGGAATGAATAGGGAGCAATCTTGAAGACACCAGCCTCCTATAATGGGATGCATTCGTTTTTCTGCTGTCCAGAAGCTGGTAAATGCTAACCTAGAATGGAAATTTATATATATATATATATATTTTTTTTTTTTTTTAAACAAGGCAGCAGTTATCAATTATCAGTTATCAGTTGCTGTTATCAATCCACAATCATTCAAAGTAAATCTTTTTAAATAGTTTTTCCCAAAAGCACAGACTGAATTACCCGGTTCAAGTGACCCTATTCATCAATTGCACAAATTCCAGTGATGCTGACTCTTACCTGGCAAAAATGATGCCTGTTGAAGGTCAAGGAAGCTTGGGGCTTCAGCTTAAACAGGTGAAGTTCTGCGGTCAGGATTTTCTCACTTTTGGCCACATTAGACAGGTTGAAATAAAACTGTATGTGCTTGCTGTTCACTAGAGGGGGAGAGAGAGAAATAATTAAATAAAGCAAGAGGACACTTTCCATCGAAATAATAAAATTACAAATACATCTAAATTCTAAATTATCTAAATATCTAAATTTACATTACCAACTTTGAAAGGTTGAAACAATCACATTCTTGAAAATGTTTTTGATAAAATAAATTCAAAAACAAACATCAAATGTCAAATCTTACGTTTATCGAAGAAACTTCGAACTGTATTTCCTTGTAATAAGTCTGGGTCCTTGGTAACCCCATCCACATCTGCTACGGTATTATAAAGGTCAAGCATATACTGTGGCGCTTGTTTGTGGAGGCCGCGGATATGAGGTGGGTCTTCCATTCCAAATACTTCTAAAAGCCGCTTCATAGCTTCCGAGCGAATTTCCGCTGATCCATTCTGTAGTGCCAAGTCACTTTCCAAGGTATTGACCGATGGTCTTGCTCTACCCGCGTTTAATAACGCTGCGACTGCAAATAAAACAGAAAACATGCCGAGAGAAACGACTGCTCGTCGCTCTTGGTTGAACTGGTACCCTAATGAAAACTGGAGTGTGATGAACCCAAGTGGGACGCAGTTTTATATCAAACGACAAAGCGTTGTCCTTAATGTGTCAAAGACCTCGTATAACAACAACATGTACCATTAAGTCGCATATGTAAAACGACAATTAGTACCTGTGAAGAAAAGCTAACGGCGGCGTTAATAAGCTGTGAATTCTTGTCGTACGAGACCTAAGTAGTCAGTAGAATATCTGTTATTCTTGAAACATGGATACAACATAATATGTTTGATTTCACCTTGGTAATTACAAAGAGACTACATTTAGTTAATATAAACTTGAATTAATTTTTTTTTTTTTTACTGAGATTACGGGGAAGCACGGAGTAGGGAATCGTGGGTGCAATTTAACTTTTAAAATAAATCTGTTTCTTAATTTCTGATATGGATCATTGACAGAAATGACAATGGTCAGGTCGTAGATACCTGAAAAAAAACAGGCAGTCTAAACTGGCTTGCACATATATGCGACGAATATGCATCTTAT